>PCDN01000012.1:437670-460307 GCA_002778105.1 Ceratocystiopsis brevicomis
ATTGAATCAATCCAGTTACAAGAATTGAATCAATCCAGTTACAAGAATTGAATCAATCCAGTTACAAGACATTCCCCACTGTTTTTTTTTTTTGCGAATCAATCGGATTGATTGTATTCCAGCTATAGAGAAGGCATTTAGCGAATGCATTGCCCGTCTTTCTTGTTGAAGAAACACCTCTCCTCTGCTATGGGACATTTGTTTTTCGCTCGCATAGGCGCACCTATGCGGAGCCGCATTCCATTATATCTTTGCCTCTTTGCTCTCGTCTTTGTCTGCGGCGTCCAAGAACTCGGTGACCGTGCGCATCTTGATGTTGGAGAAGAACTTGGCGCGCTGTCGCTCGAGCTGCTCTTCGGGCAGGCCGCACGAGCCGGAGCTCGACCAGAGACCGAACTGCGCGGCGACTGCGGCCTCGCTCATGCCGGCGCTGTTGCGCTCCAGCTGGTCGCTCGGGCAGTACGAGACCTCCAGCTTGTGGCCACGCGCTTCCAGCAGCTGGACGATCTTGTTCCAGGACAGGCGCTCGCCCGTCACGAACGTCGTCGGTCTGTCCCAGTGGTCGTGCGTGACCAGGGCGGCCGTGGCGCGCGCGAGGTCCCGAGCGCTGATGAAGCAGACGGGCTCGTCGCCGGAGCCCGGGATAACGGCCTTGTTGGTGGCAAAGGAAATCGGGTGGAAGGGCCCGATGTCGCGGATGTAGCGTTGCGACGGCGGAATGAGATAGTCCATCAGCCAGCCGATGCCGATGAGCGTCCACTGCACGTCTGTCTGCGCTGCGAGGGCCGCACGGACGGGCTGGTGGGAGGCCTTGTAGAACAGCGGGATGTCGACGAAGCGGTCCGTGTCGCCGCCGTATTCGGAGGGGATGAATTTCTTGCAGCGCGGCGTCTGCTGGCAGGCCGCGAGCAGGTTGAGATGCGGCGCGACGCTGGCGGTGCCGACGTAGTCCAGGATGGTGGAGACGACGACGTCGCAGTCGGCCAAGGCGGCCACCAGCGCGGACACCGAGTAGTCGGTCGTTTGGAACGCAATGTCCGGCCGGGCAAACCACGGCTTGGCGGACCGGGAGAGCACCAGGACCTGGTGTCCGGCCGCGAGAAGCTCTTCCACCATGTACTTTGCCAAGTCGCCGGCGCCGGCAATGGCCACGCGGAGGGTCATCGTGCCGGACGGTGGACGCGAGAGTATGCGAATAGGATGGGAGGGATGGGAGGGATGTGCCGTGATGGCTTCGTGGTGCAGCGGCGTGTTGTTTTTATACCAGAGGTCTATTGTGAGAGCGCATGTGCTTGGTAATGGCCCAAGAACGAGGATTGCCGAGATTGCAAAAGTGCGTGGATTAGAAATCCGCGTACTACGGACGGCGATAATGCTCGCAGAGAGGGCAAGGAACAGCGAGCTTTGCGATTCGGGCCGTTGGATCCTGGCGTGCTCCACACAGCAGCTCGCCGTCTCTTTCCCTGGGGCCCCGATAGCCTCTGCACGGTCGCTCTGTGGCGTAGGATAACGCGAGAGAGATAAAGGCAGAGCCGAGTCCAGTCGAGAGAACCGTCTGGTCTGCGACCAACAGACGACCGCTCCTCCCAACAAGCCACGACAGCGTATGATACAAGCAGAGCGTCCGTCATGGAGTACAAGGGTGGTCTCGACAAATACGGCATCCGGGCCATCAACGCCCCCGGCCTGGGAGAGAAGATCAGCGACCTCTTCGGTCTTTCGGGCGCCGTCATCATCCCGCCAAATACCACCACGGTCAAACTGTCGGGGACGACCGGCATGAGGGGGGACTTGACGCTCCCTACGTCCGCCACGGAGCAAGTGATGCAAGCCTTCCAGAACGTCGAGGACACGCTGGTGGCGGCCGGCGTAGCCGACGGCTGGCGAGCCGTCTTTGACATGACGACATACCACACCGGCGACATGGACGACCCCGAAGTGAGCGCGGCCATCGAGGCTGCATTTGCAAAGCACCTGCAGGGGAACCGGCCGGCGTGGGCGGCGGTCCAGGTGGTGAATCTCTACAAGGGTGCGAGGATTGAGATCCGGGTGACCGCCGCATTGAAGGCTTGAAGCATGCTGGGCGACATTGCTGAAATCGGGAGAACAACAAAAGGAAGACGGGGGGGGGGGGGAAGGGAGGCGATCGCAGAGTTGATTGACATGGACGGAAGCAAGAAACAAATTGTGATTCTCTTTTGTTTCTAATTCTAACTCGCTCTATTCTCACTCGCTCTATTCTCACTCGCTCTATTCTCTCCTCACTCGCTCTATCTTGGGGGGTAAGAAAACAAATGGTTCCACAACTACTTTCCACCGATGCTCGTAGCTGCGTCCGTGACGGCCGCCAGAGAAAAGTGCTTGCGGGAAAAGGCCAGCCAGTTGATGCTGCTCAGCGCCAGGATGCCGGCAAAGACGACGATTGTCCAGTTCATGTTGGCGTTGCTGTACGGGATGTACAGAGGGAAACAGAGCCAGACGAAGACAAACGCGATCCAGGCAACCGAGATGGCGTTGACAAGGAAGCCGGCGCGGCCCAGGTCGAAGTAGTGTTTTGCAGCAAAGGCGCTGCGCCGGCCCAGCAGCAGACAGAAGATGGGGATGGCGTAGGAGGTGAAGACGCAGATGATGGCGGCCCCGAGGATGGCGTTGAGGGCCAGGCTGGAGGCCAGCTCGAGCACGCCGATGACGGCGCAGGCCGCGGTGGCAAAGACGATGGCGTTGTAGGGCAGCTGGCTCGTCTCGTCGACGCGGCTCAGGCGGTCGGGGAAGGGCGTGCCCTTCTCGCGCGCGAGCGACCACCAGACGCGGCTCCAGGTGGTCAGCTCCGAGCTGGAGGCGAAGACGAACGTGAGGATGAAGAGGACCATGCAGAGGACGGTCAGGGCCTCGGACCGCAGGGAATCGACCATGAGCTGCGCAATGGGCTGGCCGCCCACCGGGTCCAGCAGGTTGGCCGTGTTCGTGATGCAGAACATAAAGGTCAGGATCATGGGCAGGCCGCTGAGCCCGCTGGCGAGGGCGCTGCCCATCATGACCTGGGGGATCTCGCGCTGGGGGTTGGGCATCTCCTCGGCCAGGTGGGCCGACGCGTCGAACCCGTTGACGGCCGACAGGCCCGGGAGCAGGCCGAGGAAGAAGACGACGCCGCCCGACGACCAGCCGGTCTCGTTGACCAGGTCGGCAAACACGTACCGGGCGCTCTGCTTCGGGTGGGTGCGGGCCAGCAGCGCGACCATGACGAAGAGCGCGCCCGCGTTGATGTAGACCACGGCGCCTTTCAGGAGGTATGGATACCAGCGGACCATGCGCGGGGTGTTGCTGAGCATGCTGACCACGTCAATGGCCAGGTAGACCACGTACAGGTGCCACGGGTGCGTGACAAACGCCGGATGGCAGATCTGCACCAGGGCCCAGATCAGCTCCGATGTGATCAGCAGCGTGGCCGCGGTCCAGAAGAAGTAGCCGGCCGCCGTCAGCCAGCCGACGATGTAGCTGAGGCCGCGCGCATACCGCTGGGGCGCGAGCTTGGCCGTCCAGTAGATTTGTCCTGGCCGGTTAGACACCACGCTCGGACGCGCGCAGAGACGGGGAGGGGGAGGGGGAGGGGCGTGGCGACCATGGGCGTACCGGACGAATGCGGCATGACGGCGGCCATCTCAGCGAGCGAGGCACACACGAAGAGGTCCATGAACACGGACAGGATGTAGCCAAAGAAGAAGACGGGGCTGCCGCCGACGCCGATGACGACGGAGAGGTATGTGCCGATGGAGATGGGCGTGGACGTGATGGAGTACGAGATGCCGAGCGTGCTCCAGAGGCTGAAGTTCTTGGCCGGGGCATCCTGGACGTCGCCGGCAGCAACGTCGGCCTCGGCCGTGGCCGCCATCGCCGACCCGGCCATCCTCCCCTTGTCCGTGCTTTTTTCCTCCGACATGACGACGGCAACAACAAGAGACAAGGAACGAGCAAGAAGGAGAGAAAAAACCGATCGTGGATCGTGTGGATCGGGCAGACGAACGAACCACCGCATGGAACAAAGACCACGGGCTCTGCCAAGACGATACTATATACTACGTTCGTCGACGAGCCGTCCCATCCCGAGCAGAGCCTATCTCTCTGACAGGCCTGGTCGCTGCAAGAGACAGCGAGAACCATCCCCCCTCTTCCCCCCCCCCAATACCCCCATACCCCATACGATACAGAAGCCCCGATCCATGATTGCTATGATAGTCTATAAAAGATGCAATCCAGCGTTGCTTATCTGGCCCAATTTTTTTTTTTTTTGGGGGGGGGGGGGGCAGAGCGGTCGTCAGCCAGCTTCGGGTGATACGAGACGTGCGGCGGAAAGAAACAGCGAGAAAAAAAAATCAGGGGACAGGGACCCACCAATCCGACGACTCTCGCTTGTATTCTTACACAGCCTTGGGAGCCTTGGGAGGGGCGTGGGTGATAGGAGATGGATTTTACGGGCAAGAAACAGCGACCACCGGTCCCACATGGCCGGGTGGGGAACCGCTGCGCACATACGGAGTAAGATAAGATACGTATCTTATCTTATGGCAGGCAGCGCGGCGCCAGGGGAGTTAGTGCCCTTGTGCAGATACAGTGCGAAGACGCCAGGATCAATAGCGATACGGTGCAAATTTAAGGAGACAAAACTAGAAACAGGACAACCAGGACGTAGCCCCCCCCCCCCTTACAGACCGATAGAGTCTGCAATCTCCTTGTAGTCCGACTGCCAGAGCCCCGGCGATCCCTTCGGGTACTGGGAGCGGAAGCCGATCATGCCCTGGGCCCGCTTGGACATCTGCTTCGCGGTGTCAATGTCGACCAGGAACGGGTATGCCTCCTCGGGCGTGATGAAGCTGGGCTGGAAGGTGAAGGCGAGGCCGCGGCGCCGCTGGTCGGCGGTGCGGTTCTGCCCGCCGCCGTGCACGACCTTGCCGCCGATGAAGAGGACGTCGCCGGCGTCCATCTCGGCCGGGATGGTCATCTCGGGCGCGCCGCGGTCGGCAAAGTCGGGCCAGTGGTTGCTGCGGGGAATCACCCGCGTGGCGCCGTTGTCCTCGGTAAAGTCCGACAGCGCGATGAGGAAGTTGATCATGGCCTCCGGCCCCTGCGGGCCCATGGCCACATAGGGCAACACGTTCTCCAGGTCGCGGTGCAGCACCTGCGCCTTGTTGCCGGGCCCGATCTCAATCACCTGGGCCGTCGACATCCAGTACGAGCCCGACTCCGCCGTGAAGACGGCGCTGGCCAGCGCGTGCACCAGGTCCATGTCGAGGATCTGCTCGCGGAACGTCTTGCTGTGCGTCACCAGGTTGGTGAGCCGCTTGGTCTCGTTGCCGTGGAAGTCGGCGATGAACTGGTCCTGCTTGTGCATCGACCCGGCCTGCACCTTGGCCACCACCGGGTCCAGCTCCTTGTTGAAGGCGCGCACCTGCTCCGGCGAGAGGAACCCCTTGATGATCACGCCGCCGTCCTCGTGCACAATCTCCAGAATCCGCTCCACCCCGACGTCGGCCGTCACGCGCTGCAGAACGCCGTTGCTGATAGTAGAAGAAGGCATTGTGTGTGCAGTGAGTGCTCACGAGAGGAGGAGGAGGGCAAGATGGGGGGTGAGCGGTTTGTGTGGTTTTTTTTTTAAAAAAAAAAGAATTAAAACAAACAAAAAAACAAAAAAAATTGGATAGTTCTGGGGATGAGAGATCAAATATTCCCGTCCAGCCTTCGTCGTCCCTGTCGCAGTCTCCTGCCGGCCCTGGCCATCTGGGCGGGGGGCGGTGCAGTCATACGACGGTGGGCAGGATGTTGTTCCCCTCCTATCCGTTTGCTCGCTGTTTCTTGCCTTTCTTGCCTTTCTTGCCTCTCTTGCCTCTCGACGGGGAAGAGGTTGACACTAAGCTGGATTGGGAAACAGAGACTGATACTCGCAGTCTCCTACTCAGATCTCACATCGATTTGCGGGGCACATGCTCGCCGTCTCTTGCCGTAAGGCCTCCCTCTCCCTCGGAGGGCATCACTGCCGCATCTGAGGATATATAACCTGGATGCCGTTTGGCACGGAAGCTTTGATTTTTTATTTTTTATTTTTCAATTTTTTTGCATCCGATTCGTTTTCTGTCCACAGCAAAAACGCAAAACAGCCATGTCTCAGACCACCACAGTCCCTGTCCAGACTATCGCCCTTGCGGCCGAGGCCGAGCAGCCGCCGCCGATCCCGGCTGTGCCCGTCTTTGACCATGCCACCGCGACGGCCGCGGAGGTGGTCCGGGGCCTGATCCGGGCTGGCGGTGCCGTGATCAAGAACGCGGTCTCGGCCGCGGACCTGGCCGCGATCGAAAAGGACACGCGGCCGTTCCTCGAGGCCGACAAGGAGTGGAACGGCGAGTTCTTCCCCAAGGAGACGCGGCGCGTCAACGGGCTGGCGGCCAAGTCCAAGGTGTTCATGAAGGCCGTGGTGGCCAACCGCCTGTACCAGGACGTGTGCCAGACGCTGCTGAGCAGCAGCCACCGCAGCTGGCTCGGCGACGAGCAGATCACCAGCGTCTCCAAGCCCCAGCTCAACAACACCATCATCTTCTCCATCGGGCCCGGCGCCCGCGCCCAGGGCCTCCACCGCGACGACATGATCCACCACAACGTCACCCACAGCATGCGCCCCGAGGACTACCAGATCGGCCAGGACACCGGCGTCGGCTTCTTCGTCGGCGCCAAGAAGACCACCCGCCAGAACGGCGCCACCCGATTCGTCCCCGGCTCCCATCTCTGGGACACCGACCGCGCCCCCCGCGAGAGCGACGCCTTCTTCGCCGAGCTGAACCCCGGCGACGCCTTCATCATGCTCTCGTCCTGCCTGCACGGCGGCTCCGCCAACACCACCGCCGACGAGGAGCGCCTGGTCTACAGCTGCTTCATGACCAAGGGCTTCCTCCGCCAGGTATGTGCAACTGTGTTGCCCCCCCCCCCCCCCCCCCCAATTCCTTCTGTGCTAATTCGTATTCGTCTAATGCCCTGGCTTCCAGGAAGAGAACCAGTATCTCAACAACGACCGCGAGACGCTCAAGGCGCTGTACGCAGACGACATGGACATGCTCAAGCTGATCGGCTACGACCTCAGCGCACCCTTCCTCGGTTGGGTGGAAGGCGGCCACCCGCTGCGGTCCCTGTACAAGGATTATAACGCGAATGAGGACATGTACTGAAACGGAGGAAGCGCCCCAGCTCGTAGCAGTAGTCTACAGGAAATGACAGTGTGCATCGCTTCTGCTTGGTTTTTCTTGCTCCGCCGATTCCGATTCGAAAACGGTCTGACCGTCTTCTCTCCGGCATCCGGTGCCTGTCCAGAACACCAGCGTCCTCGATTCCGATGGCCTGTAGTTGTCATAAATTCATGTACTTCGTTTCTCCTTTTTTTTTTTTTTTCCATCGTCATGTAAGCAGCAAGTCCAGTCCCAAGTCCCTCATGACTTCCTGCCAGCTGACACTGGCGTGGTCGTCGCGCGGCTGGCACTGCCTCCGCCGCCAGACCTCGGACAGGATGCGGCGGGCCGACGAGATGCTCCAGACGCCGTACGTCTGCCCTTTGTCAAAGTACCAGCTGACCTGCCTCTGCACGCCGGGGTCGTTGGCCTCGCAGGCGATCACAAGCACCGGCCACGTCAGGCCGAGGACGGCCGAGTTGGTCTGGAGGTGGGCGATGGCCTCGAGGTGGGCGAGCGCGCCGCGCACGAGGTGCTGAATGGTGTGGGGGGCGGCGCGTAGCAGCATGCGCTCGTAGTGGATGCGGCAGGCAAAGTAGAAGATGTAGGCGTGGTGGAGGAGGAACCGGCGCTCGGTGTCGTCCACGACGGCCAGCGCGTCGGTGCGCCGCGCGCGGGGGTCGTTGAGCAGAATCTTGACGCGCAGGTTGTCCAGCTCCTGCTGCGACGGCGGGTCGGCGCGCGCCGCCAGCTGGTTCATGTGGACCATGGCCTCGAACATGGGCTGGGTGATGCCGTACAGGTTGTCGAGTTCGTAGTTGTGGTAGATGGCAGTGCACGAGAGGCCAAAGATGTTGCTATACGTGTAGTCGTACCCGTAGCGGCCCGTGACGGCCGTGCCGGCCGTGTCCGCCAGCGGATCCGCCAGCGGATCCGCCAGCGGAGGCGTTTTCACCGACGTTCCGACCGCCTCGATGACGAGGAAGATCTGGTACAGCGTCGAGGTCGTTTGCCGCGTGCGCCAGGTCACGTTTGTCGAAGACAGAATCCACTGCCGGCCGAGACGGATGCACGTGCGCCAAGCGGTCGAGTTGCTCGTGATGCAGTTGGTCGTGGTGAGGAGGATGATGGTGGCGAGGACCACTTCCGGGTTGTGGACGTGGCCGAGGCCGAGACTGAGGCTTTGCTGCAGGTGGGCAACACTGAGCTGGTGTTGGCTCATGCCGAGGTTGTTGTAGGCACCACGGTCGGCTACCGGCTGCCGCTGCGCGTAGTTGAAGGCCACCATGGCGTAGATGCCGTGCAGCAGGGCCTTATACTCGGCCGACGGGACCAGCTGGCTCTGCGCGGCCAGCGCCATGGGAACGAAGATGGTCCGGAAAGGGTTCTCGCGTCGAGGGATCGAGACCATGATGCTGCTTGTGTGGTTCACCCAGTAGTCGAGCAGCCGGCTTTCCTTGGACGGCTGCAGCGACCGGAAGAGCCGGCCAACGTCCGCACAGTCATGGATGATGTGCTGCGCAGCAGAGGGTGTGGGCGTCAGCCATGGTGCAAGAAACAGGCTGTAGATCGTGTTGAAGTCGTCGTTTGTGTCGTCGAGGAAGTCCATAGCCTCCGGGTCGAGAGTGCCGTCAAGGTCGTGGACAACGAGCATGTTGTCCGGGGACGTCTCCACGACAGGGGGGGAGGGGGTACAGTCAGAGGTGTCAGAGGCGTCAGAGGCCGAGGCCGAGGCAACCGGGGATGTGGCCGCGAAGACGGCAAAGAGGCGGGCGTGAGGATGGGAGCTCGCCGCGGGTGCCGTACAGGGGTCCTCATGGCAGAGATGCCGTTCCTCGGGCAGCGCTGCAATGACCGCATCGAGATCATGGTCCCCGAGAGCAGCGGTCTCCCCGGGGTCCCGGTCCGCATGCTCGTGGCCGTATGCCCACGGCAGCGACCGCCGCTCGCCTCGCACGACCGTCTTCGGGCTCTTCTGCCCTTTCGGACTCGCCTGGCCCCCTTGCCGGTCCTGCCATTTTAGCCGCACGCCGTAGCCCGCGCATTCGCGCTTCGCCTTGACGCATCGCTGGCACGCCGGCCGCTGCTCGTCGCATTTGACTCCGCGCGCACGACAAGTGAAGCAGCCGCTAAAGGTCATGGACCGCCGCGTCGGCCTCCTCTGCTTCAATTTCTGCGCCTGTTTCTGCATTGAATCTTTTTTTTTTTTTGTGTGTGTTTGTTGTCATACAAGTCATCCAAGAGAGGAAACAGAGAGCGAGGTCAAAAGAAAATGACCCACTCGATAGACCTCGCACTCTCCTTCCATCTTTGGAAATCTGCTAATCGGGCGGGCTGGCTGCTAGATAACGCGATGCCGAGCCAGCCGCTTGCAGGGATGGGGTATACCTACGATATATCTATTTCTTTCTTTTGTTCCAGGAATCCTCTCGGACGACATTAGAACTACCGAGTATTGAGGAAGATACAAAGCTCGTGAAATCGATGCCTTTTGTATGGCCAGTGATCGCGTCGTAGCGCCCCGCTTTGGTTATTCGACATGAGGAAGAAACTATAAAGCTGGCGGACGCGGAAGGAGAGATAATAAAACGTCTCCGGACTGAGCTTTTGGCCCCGATCTCAAATGGAAATCTTGCGATTGTTGCCCGGACCTCGGCAAACCGCTTGTCGTCGGCCTCCTTCTTGCCAGTGTACTTTCTGTCCCTTGCCAATGCCTGTCCCATGCATGCTTTGAGCGTTGATATAGTCTTGGTGTTGTTGCCAGGTCGTTTCAGAATATATGGGATAAATGCACAGAGAATGTCTTTGTTGAGATAAAGATAGATCTCCCCTTACCACATTCGTTGACATAAGACAAAGTGTTTCTTACGCCGTTTGCGTATTGTGTCTCCCTGGTGCTTTGTTGTTACGATTTGCCATGATTCGTTTTCGCCATCCCACGGGGACAGCGCCCGCCATAGTTACGCCGTTACGACGGTCTATTTCACTATGCGTCTGGATGTGAAAAGGAAGGTTTTATGATTTCATAAAAAAAACATGATTCAAGGGAAGGAGATTTCATCTGGGTGCTTACGGTACCGGAACGTAGAGTCCAGCCAGACCTTTTTGCAAACAGCAGGTAGCTTACTACCACTGCACCACCGACGCCTGTCATGGGACGTGTTGTTGAGAATTTCGCTAATGTCCTTACGTGTACTGCCTACGATAACCATCCCTCCTCCAGAGCCCAGCCGAACCGTGTGCGAATCCTGCTTTTGGCATTTCTCGCCTCCATGTCGCTCCCAAAATTGGCTATGCCCTCACCGAGTAGACGGGCAGGTGCTCCATCTGCTCAAAGTCGTGCAGCGGCAGGTCGTAGCCCAGGTGGCGCTTCAGCAGCTCGTGCGTGACGAAGCGCTCGGGGAAGTTGCCCTGGGCGTCGACGAAGGATACGTGGGGGTTGACGTCACTGATGCGCTGCAGCTCGTTGGCGTGGCGGTGGTGGTGAGGGCAGCTGTCGACGCCGATGAGGAAGACGGTGACGTGGGCCCAGGCGAGACCGAGCAGGTCCAGCTCGAACTCGTCCATGTCGGCGGCCTCGCCGTCGAGCAGCAGTAGCAGGCGCAGCACCGGCGTGGAGGGGCCGGCCTGCCAGCCATAGACGGGGTGGTGCGTGGCGGTGGCGGCGTGCTTCTGGAAGTGCAGGTCCTTGATGAGCTGCCAGCCGGTCATCACGCGCGTGCGGCCGCCAAAGACGCAGCGGGCCCAGGTCGCGTCAAAGTTGGCGTGGTGCAAGGTGCCCATGTACGCGGCGCGGTCGGAAAAGGTCACGAGATCATACCCCTCCGAGGGGTGTTCGTCGTGGGCGTGGCGGTTGGCCAGCGCGTCGGTGAAGCGCCGGATGATGGCCTGGGCCACGTCTGGTGGGAAACGGGAGAGGGGAGGGGTCAGCGGGCGTATGCACGGAGAGAGAGAAAAAGTAAAAGAAAAAAAAAAAAAAAAAAGAAGAGGCTCACCTCGGTTCTTCGGCTGCTTGGACGGCTGGTAGCCCGTGATGAGGTACTGGTCGTAGACCGGCCGCACCGGGGGGAAGTCCATGGACCCGGACACGTCCAGTAGGATCATGGTGTCGTCGCTGGCCTGCTCCGGGCGGCCATCGGCGTGAAAGGGGGCGGGCAGGACCTGCTTGGAGTAGCCGGCGGCCGTGTGCTGCGCCAGGCAAGTGTCGTCGGCGGAAAAGTACAGCGGCGGCGGCTCGACGGCCGTGGCCATGCGGTCCCGGGCCATGCGCAGCGCTGAGATGGCGTCGGGCTTGAGCCGGCGGCCGCCGCCGGCTGCGGCGCGGTGGTTGAGGACCCAGTACAGCCGCTCCTCGGCGAGGTCCTCGTAGCCGCGCCACGCGGGCGTGATGCCGCGGATGCCGGCCTCGGGCTCAATCGCAAACGTCAGCGGGTTGGACGCCTGGTTGGCCCAGGCCACCGGGATGGGCTCCAGGTAGCCAGCCCGCAGCAGGTGCAGGTACTGCAGCGGCGCGCGCGCTCGCAGCGCCGCGATCTGGTCAGCCATGCCCACCTTGGCCTGGTACGCGGCCACGAGGCGGCGCCACGCTATGTCGGGCCAGCGGCCCTGCTCCTCATCCAGGATGGCGCTGCGCAGCGCAGCTGCCTTGGCGGCCGCCTTCTCCTCGGGCGGTGTGGGCCTGAGGGCCTGGCGGAGGCGCGCAAATTGCGAGCGCGGTGCTTCCGGCTGCGGTGGCGGGTCCGCGGGGGCCCATATGCTGTCCGTGGGCTCGAGGGCGGCAACGTGCGCCTGGGCGTCCGCGTTGAGGCGGTTGTTGATAAGGGTGATTTGGTGCAGGTAGCGTGTGTGGTACTTGGGAATGGCCTTGGTCAGGGGCCCGTAGGCGCGGCGAGGGCCAAAGACCGAAGACGCCAGGCAGAAGTACGGATTGCCCCAGTTGTAGTCGGCGCAGTAGCACGTCTCCCCGGGATACCGGACCGCCTTAGACCATTGCTTCAGCATGGAATAGCGGGCCAGCCGCGTGTTGTGGTACACGTGGATCGGACAGCCACAGCGGTAGTCTCTGTCGTGTTCGGGGATGATTTCGCTGTTGTAGATGCCGTGCTGGTACTGGAGCCTTTGCAGGTGCTGCTGCATTTCTTGCTGCAGAAGACCAGTGTCAGAATATGGCCGGACTTATGCTTTTGCTTCCGCCATGGCCTACCTCATCTCGTGCTCGGACTTGGGCCGCCACGGTGAAGGCGTTTGTGTGGCGATGCAGTTCCTTGTGCACGGTGTGCGAGTAGGAAGGGGGCAGCGACTCCTTGTTCTGCGCGTCGGCCGTCGCCGGATCCTTCTTGGGCTGCGCCTGCCGTCGCTCGAGATACGCGGCCACAAAGGCATCTGCTTCAGCCGACTCGCCCAGCAGCGTCTGGAAATGGGCTGTGACGTCTGTGTCGACGAGTGTGCCGGCGTGGTCGACGATCTGCCCGAGTGCGCCATCATCCAGCGACAACACCTGTCGCAGCTGCGCTACAGCCCAGTCGCGGAACGCCATGTTGTGTCGGTTGACCGATGCCTGTCTACATTTCCGTTGATCGATGTCTCTGCAGTCTGCCTGTGTCTTATGCGGTCACCTGGACGTCGGTCTACGCCCGATCGCCCCTAGCGCATGCATACGGTCACATCTACTTGTAAGATAAGATACATTCATTCACTCTCTCACTAAGGAGCTAGTATAGGGATACGAAAGGGGAAGGAGCGAAGGAAAGCGTTGGGAGGAAAAAGCATCAACTTTGAGGGGGCCCCCCTCAAAATCTTAAGAAGAAACAAGCACCATTTTCCCCACCCCATTGTCTTGTTCTTTTGATCATTTCGTCGGTTCCATTCATTTGCTGTGCTCATTGTTCTTCACACCATCAGTTCAGTGGCATACTCCGTAATACTCACTCGTCACACGCCTCCCTCCAATGAGATCATCGTCGATCGCCTCGTCAGCAATCCCGCACAACTGGCCATCTGCCATTTAATGCCCTCGTTCCCTTTTTTCTACCCTTCGCCCTGGGTTTTCCTTGCGATCATGTCGACCAACTCCAGTGCCGAAATAGTTTTCAGGCGCCGCGTACGATCTTTAGACACCATCTTACCTACATCTTTGACAAAAAGCTCAGACAGCTCCGAGCGACAAGGCCCTGTATAGGACATGGCGGCCTTTGCCGAAGCGTCCGTGGACGGCTATCACCAGCCCTCCGACGACGAAAAACGGAACTACTACTACGGTCTTCCGGGAGCCCCGCATCTCGTGGCCCGGACTTCGAAGACAGTATGGCCGTGGTCCATCTTCAGTCCTGAGCGGGCCACACCGAAAACGCTCTCGATCGTGGGCCCCGATCACGACCTTGCACAGAAGTGGTGTGTCGAATTACGAGCCGAGCTCATTGGCGCTCTGGAAGACAGCGGCTTACGTTGGGACGCGTTTTATCCCATCCGCATCGGTCAGAATGACGACAACCCCAACAACAACCCTGTTGTTCTGCTTATTATACTACACCCGGAGACAGATCACGCATGGCGGGCGGCCATGCGTCTTGCGCTGTATTGTCGCTCGTTGCTCTGTTCCTACGGAATTTCGAATGTGCAAGCGGAGATCATGCGAAGCCGATACATACCCATGGCGTCGTCGGCTGCAGCCAAGTTGGCGGCAAAAGTAGACTGGACTTTTTCTCAGGATGCTCCCAATCACGAAAATCGCGACATGAGTATGGCAAACATCAATGAGCAGATCTTGACATTGCTACCATATGCAGGGCATAAGATTGAGCAAGAACCCATACCAGGAGACAGCGATGCCGCCGCCGGGACTCTGGGGGTTTTTGTTCGGCTCGGTCAAAATATATCTGCAGAGGCAGGATCACAAACATCGGTTCCTGAATCGGCAATTTTCGGGCTGGCGAGCAGACATGTGGCGGTTGCCAAGCGGGTTCCCATCGATCAGGACGTTCGACAGGATGACGGCAACGAGGTGCTACGCATACTTTCGGGTGGTTTGTCCAGCATTGGCGACAGTTCTGTTGGAATAACGGGGGCTATGGCTTTCCTCCGGCACACTCTCCGGAGCGCGGAGACGGCCTTTTTAAAAAACCCAGACGATGCACCAAAAGAGGCTCTGTACAACATGCGGAAACGTTGCCTTGCATATGCCGACGGTCTGAAGGACGAGCTGGCGAGCCTTCAGGAAAAAGTCGACACAGCGAGCCGTACGATAGGAACAGTTGCATACTCGCCGAAGCACGCAGTGGGACGGTACGGGAGCCTCCGAGACTGGGCTATGATTTTGATGCAGGACAACCCGCTTGTCGACAACAGCAAGCTCAACCAGGTATACATGGCCACCAACGCTACGCAAGATGCGATGCAGAAAGCCATACAAATGGCCAATATGGAAGTCGCTCAGCGCCTCAGCTATCACGTCGTCGAGCTCGACGCCAACGGGTTTCTTCAATTGCACGGCCGCAATTTGCCAACTGAACCGCCGTTCATGCACGACCGCACAGCTCATCTCGTCGCCAAACGTGGCCAAAAGTCGGGCTTGACCTTTGGCATAACAAACAACATTGAGGCCGTGCGACGCAATCCCTTTTTCACCGACCAGAAAAAGCAGCAGCAGCAACCACAGGGCACCTACGATGAAATCGTCTCCTTGCATTTGCTTGTGCTGGGGTTCCAGGCAGGACCATTCTCAAAATCAGGGGATTCTGGATCCTGCGTTTTCGATTGCGACGGCCGCGTTGTCGGCCTGGTGGATGGGGGGATACGACCGAACGATGACAGCGAGTCTGCGAGCGTTGTCAGAGACAAGGGAGGGAACAACGCGATGTCTCCTGATGTGACCTTTGTGACACCAATTCAGTCGATCCTGGACGATATCAGAGAATTCACGGGCCGTGAAGTTCACATAGTGTAGTAGCATGACACAAAAGGACAGGGAAGAGAAGATCAGTGCGCGTTGCAATCGTTTTTACCCTATGTATCTTACACCACGGCTACAGTGACCTGACATAAATACCGCTAAAAAAATAAAACTACCTTTACTTTTTTAATCCTGCCCCGTATTCAATGCAGTGAAAAATATACAAAATATAAAGCCGAATCGAGAAAAAGCAGGGCTATCGAAAGGTATTAATGAATAATTTATATATTAATCATATTCCGTGTTAAAGGGGGTTGACTTTGATGCATTTTTTAAAAATTTTAGCGATACTTTTGTCTACCCACTGTACTTTTGTTCGTTCAAATGAATCCGCTTTCAACAAAGAAGTCCTCAGTCGATATGCGCCAACTCGCATCTACGATGCTGCAGAAAGCACTTCTATTTCGTACAACGGGTTGTTCTACTTCCGAAATAAAGCTTAGCAGACGATCCTTAGCTTTACGATAGTGGGTGCCTACATAGCAACCGCCGTGATTGATAAAGTGGAGAGAGAGAAAAAGGGCGGAGACGAAAGGATGGGATATTACAAGGAGGGAAAGAAGGAAGGCAGAAGAAAGCAGAAATTAAGACAATAATTTTAATCTTTTCAATAAAGGTAAGATACCGCCCACTTTTAGCGGCGGAAGAGAAAAAGCCTGTTAGGCGGGGAAGGAAAGAAGGAGAGTGCAGGGCGCGGGGGGGGGAAGGAGGCAAAGGAGCCGAGAGAAGAGGAAGGAGCGCAAAGGGGGAAGTCGCCGTCCACTTGTGGGAAGCGGTTGGAGATCCCCTTGGAATTCTCAGAAGAACAAGCAGCCATAGTTTTGTTGATTTCACGGTATTCGTGCTGCTACCTTCTTCCTCTTGTCTGCTGCTCCGACAACAATGCAGTCGGCTTCTACCACAGCACTGCCGCCCAGGAGTTGATCGGCTAGGTTTTTCTACATCTGTACATGCTCTATTCCCGCCAGACAATGGCGACGCCACCAACAGGATGGATGGGCCAAATAGCTGGCGGCGCAGAAAACAACGTGCTGTTGGTGGACCCCTATCTGCAGCTCGCGGCGAACTTAAATATGACGGGCCTATCATGAGAGGCCGTGTGGATGGCAAAGCAGATTTATCCCATGTGCATTATCTTACAGAGTAGAACTCGACAGGGCGGTGCCATTCTCAGCCCAGTTTTCAGATGCTCGAGGGTTCTGTCCCTTGAAGTGCTTTCTTTCACTTCTGGCAGCGTTCAGCATGGACGCCGAACGTTCTGCTATGGCGCAACCTGATGCTCATACGAGCTTTCGAAAGAAGCTTCACGGAAAGGTTTCCAAGCACCTCACAGCATTATCCGGAAAGACACAAGCCACAATGGACCGGACGATGGTGACCGATTCTGCGCTTCGCAGTTGCCAAACGATGTCGGACGACGACGAAGAGGACCAGTCGGGTGTGGACACAGACGAGAACCACCAACAGGATACGACACTCGATATGTGGGCTGAAGCAGAAAAGAGACTGCGAGAGGACAAGAAAACGCAGCACATTCTAGAGGAGTACAACCGAATTCTGGAGGCTCACTTCGGGGCCACGATCGAACCCATCGGCACACAGACGAGACGCAAGCAGTTCGCCTCATTCCTCGCCTCGGAAATCGAAAAATTGCAACAAGCTCAGACGGAAGATGACACCAAATGGCGCAAATGCAAACGACGGGCCAAGCGATCCTTTGAAGCAGCCGCCAAGGTCGTCGTGGCTTCGAAAGATATTATTGCTTCAGCCACAAATACCTGTCTGCCCGCAGGCGTAGCCTGCACCGGAGTGGTGGTGATCTTGTCGGTACGTATCGTGCCTGAGAGCAGAATTGATACAGACCCTTGCTGACTGGTATTGTAATACGCAGTTCTGCCTGAAAGCCGTCGAGCAGCGACAAGTTCTTTTCGAAGGCCTGGGCCGCATCTCTGGCTCCATCCGCCGTATTGCCGAGTACGAAGCGCTGTGCTGGAGCACTGCCAGAGAGCGGAACAAGGAGACTGAGGGCGCCCTCACAGATGCCTGCTGCAACATTCTTGTGTTCCAAGCGCGCGTGCTCTGCTTCCTGCAGAGAACCCGACTGGCGAGCGCCATCCGCAACACGTTTGAGTGGGACGGATGGAACAAACTGCTGTTGGGCATTGCCAACGCCGAGACACGTGTCAAATCTTGCGCTGAGAGAGAGCAGATGCACAAAGTTGTCGATATTTATGACAAAGCACACGGCGTCGGCGAGATTGCCGAAAAACTGCTGCAGCAGCAGCAGACGCAAGAAACGGCCGCACATCGGAGCGAGGCGAATGCTTTCCTCCGGCAACTCTTGAAAAATACCTGCAACTATGAGGGAAGCAAACTGCGAAATCGGGAGCGCGTCCCGGGCACCTGCGACTGGTTTACCGACCACGCCTTGTTCACCGAGTGGAGCTTGGGAATGGTCCCCGACACGCCGAGCCTTCTTTACGTCACGGCCGACCCCGGCTGCGGCAAATCCGTTCTGTCCCGGTATCTCGTGGACGAGATCCTCCCCGACGACAGTCGGATGGTGTGCTATTTTTTCTTCAAGGACGACTTTGAGATGCAGAAAACGGCCACGAGCACTCTTTGCGCGCTCTTGCACCAGATTTTCGACAAAAACCGCCACCTCCTTACGACCGACGTTCTCGACCAGTATGGCGCGCGGGGTGAGACGCTGTTCAACTCGTTCCACAGCCTGTGGAAGATGTTCACAGACGCGGCAAGCCACCAAGAAACTGTCTGTGTTCTTGATGCCTTGGACGAATGCCAGGAGGCCGATATGAAGCAGCTCATCGAAGCGGTCTCCAAGGCGCACGTCCCCGGGCTTCGGTTCATGCTTACGAGCAGGCCGTATGCCCACGTGCGCAGTGCCTTCTCCTCGGATCTCCTATCCCGCATCCATATACAGGGCGACCACGAGGACACAGCGGACAAAATCGTCGAGGAAATTAAACTCGTCGTGGACAGCCGCGTGGACGCAGCCGCAGACAAGTTCTTGCTTTCGCCCGAGGAATGCCAGCTGATGCGAGACCAGCTAGCGTCTGTCTCCAACAGGACCTATCTCTGGGTTTCCCTTGTCTTTGATGGTCTGATGGGCGAGAATAGCATCGCAAAGGCAGACATCCTCCGTTTGACCAAGGAGCTGCCACATGATATCTATGCTGCGTACGAAAAGATTCTTCAAAGGAGCCAAGATCAAGCACAAGCGAGAAGGCTTTTGCACCTCGTCCTGGGCGCAGAGAAGCCGCTCACGCTTTCCGAGGTGTCGGTGGCTTTGGTACTCGATATCTCACAGCCCTGGAAGGATGTGAAGGAGCGCATTGTACCAGAAACGCGCATTCGCGAGACGATTCGCAATCTCTGCGGTCTTTTCGTCTCCGTTGTCGACGACCGGGTCTACCTCCTTCATCAGACGGCAAGGGAGTTCTTGCTCTACGACGAGCCACAGAGCGTACTGAAAATCGAGGAGAAAAACAACAACAACTCCGATGGCGTTATTATGCGTTACCTGTTCCTTCTTCTTGCGTTTCTTGTGGACATTCTGCGGACCGTGTTTCACCGCCTGAGGCCTGTCACCAGAACCGCCTGGCAGGCGTCTATGCGCCTGAGCAAGTCAAACGAGATCCTGGCCGAAACATGCATCGCCCGTCTGCTGCCCACGCTGGAAATCGATGCGAACGTTCCTCTGTTTGAATATGCTGCCACGTACTGGCCAACGCACTATGTCCAGTCAAGGCCGCACTTCCGGAAGAGGATGGGAGAGGCGACACTACGTCTTCTTTCAGAGACGCAAATTGACGGGGGGTGGAGGGACATATACAGCAATACACACTTCACTTTTGACAGTCCGTCGCGAAGTGCGAAACCCCTGTATCTGGCATCGTTTCTCGGCATTGATGGTGCCGTGAAAACAATTCTGGACCAGAAGGACGACAAAACCAAAAAGGCCGTGGTGAACAAAACGGATCCGTACAGTGGGTGGACACCGCTATTCTGGGCTGCCTTGGAAGGGCATGAGACCGTTGTTAAGCTGCTGCTAACAACCGGACATGCCGACGTGAATTGGAAAGATAACCATGGTGGTACGCCGTTACACACGGCGGTTTACCACGGACACGAGGCCATTATTGACCTACTATTGGCAAGGGGTGCGGACATCGATTCGAAAACTGATAGCGGTAGGACACCGTTGTCGTCGGCTGCTCAGGATGGAAAGGAGGTCGTCGTTAAGCTACTATTAGCAAGGGGTGCCGACATCGATTCGAAGGATAATAACGGCAGAACACCGTTGTCGTGGGCTGCTGAGTATGGAAATAAGGACGTCGTTAAGCTACTATTAGCAAGGGGCGCCGACATTGTTTCGAAAGACAATAACGGGAAGACACCGTTATCGTGGGCTTGTGAGAGAAGACAGAACGCTGTTATTAACGTACTATCGGAAACGGGCGTGGACATCTTTTGGGAGCAACCGGACCTCAATGCGTCTGATATTGCTTGGTATTTATTTGGGAGGAACATTTCGAAGGACTAGTTCTCAGCAACTATGTGTTGCAATGCGCAGTCCATCCATCCTGCAGACCAACGACGCGGTTGAATGAGATATGCTTTTCCCTAGAACGCGTCGATGTGCTGTCCGCACGTGTTTATGGGTGTATGCGCATTTTGCGCTGCTGCGTGCAAGTGTCTTTGTTGAGGCATCTATTCATTTCTGTTGCATGCTTCCATTATTCTTGTTCGCGGCCGGATTCCCCCGCACTGGCCCTCACAGGTTGCTTGCAGGCGCATTCTGGGCGGCAATGCACTCGACCTCGATGTCGGTGCCGCCTGGCAGCTCGGAGACGGCAACGCAGGTGCGGGACTGGCAGATTAGCGACGGCAACATACTACGACGGGGGCCACGGGGTAGACGCACCGGGCGGGGGTCTTTGTTGAAGAACTGGACGTAGACCTCGTTGACGCTGGCAAAGTTGGCCATTTTGGTGAGGTAGATGTTGACCTTGACGACGTTGTCGAGGCTGCTGTTGGCGGCCTCGAGGATGGCGCTCAGGTTCTGGAAGCTTTGTCTCTGGGAGGGAGGGAGGTCAGAAGAGGGGCAAAACAAATAAAAGGAAAACGTGTTTGACGATGGGACGAATCCCTGCACGCACGGCACGGTCCTGGATCGGCCCCTCGACCAGCTTCCCGGTGACGGGGTCAGCACCCAGGGAACCGGAACAGTAGACCATGCCATTGGACTTTGTGGCCTGGGACAGGAAGGGAGGCGGCGCGGGGGCGCCGGTGGTGAAGACGGCTTCCTTGACAGGCATATTGGCGTTCTTGGGGGGGCGGGGTGAAGAAAGGGGTTGCAGATGGAAAAGGACAAAGAGGGGCATGCCCGGGGCAGGCACCTGAGCTGCACCGAAGCGGTCTCGGCGTGGCCTTCCCTCCTTCCTCGCTGGGCGGCGCTGGCGTCCTGCAAGAGGGAGTCTTGAGGCGCGCGCGCCCTTTCGGCAGCTGTGGCGCTGACCAATCAGCGCCAGCGGAGATAGCTAGCTGCCTGTGCCTGGCCTGGCGTGCTGGGGCGGTTGGCACCGGCGTGGAATGCCCTAAAAGAAGACTGGCGATCGGCTCTAGCGCGCCCGACGCAAGGCTGCTGGCTACCCATACGATACACCACACATTGCCGGACGGATTCGGAGCACGCCGACGATGCCGTGGCCCTACGCCTTCCAGAATCTGAGCTCCGAGCAGCGCACTGTCCGCCGCCTGGTGCTCGACCGCTACGGCGGCTACTCGCTGCTGCTGGTGCTGGTGCCGGTGCTCTGCGCGCTGTGCGTGCGGGCCGGCGGCCTGGTCCGCCGGTGTGTGCTGCTGCCGCTGCTGATCGGCAGTGCGGGCCGGCGCCGGCGGAGTGCCGCTGCCACAGCCGCAAGATCCGAGAGCGGTGCTGCCTACGAGGCCATCCCGCCGTCGCCATCCCGAAAGGCCCGCCGGGACACGGTGCCGGGGCGGTGGGCGGCGCGGTGGCGGCAGGTCCGGTGGTGGCTGGCCGACGACGTGGTGGTACTGGGGCAGACGTACGGGCAGCGCGACCTCTGGGTGGGCGGTGCGGCGTGGCTGGCCGCGCTGCTGGTGCTGAGCGTTGCCGAGACGGGGCGGGGTGAGTCTATGTCCTCTGTGGTGCGCCTGCTCTCTCTCTCTCCATCGACTGACTCCCAGACTACTTCCACCTCACCAAGCGCCTCGGCATCGTGGCCATTGCCCAGTTCCCCCTGCAGTACGTGCTGGCCCTGAAGCGCGCCAACCCCGTGGCCTGGGTCCTGCGCACGTCCCACGAGCACGTTAACCGCTGGCACCGCGTCCTCGGCGTGCTGGCCTACGTCCTGCTGCTCGCCCACTCTGCCCTCTACCTCAACTACTTCTACCGCGACGGCGGCATCCTGCCGCGCCTGCGCCGCCCCGTCGTCGTGCTCGGCCTGCTGGCCATCGCCGCCATGACCCTGCTGAGCGCCACGTCGCTGGCCCTGGTGCGCCGCCTGTCGTACCGGCTCTTCTTTTTTGTCCATGTTGCCGTTGTCATGGCGCTGCCGCCGCTGTTGTTTTTCCACGCCCACGCCGCCCGCCCCTACGTGGCCGTGTCGCTGCTGCTGCTGCTGGCCGACGTGAGTCTGCGCCGGTTCGGCGCCGTCACCGTGCCGGCGGCTGTCGTGTCCGTGCCGGGCAGCACCGACCTGGTGCGGCTGACGCTGCCGCTGCCGCCACGCATGCTGGCTGCCTTTGGCAAGCGCCCGGCTGCACACCTGTACCTGGGTCTGCCGTGGACGTCTCGCGGGGGCGGGGGCGGGAGCAGTGCCGCAGCCTGGTGGCGGTATCTGCTCTTGGAGTTTGTGCTGAACCCCTTTACTGTGGCGGCCGTCGACGAGCGCGCTGGCGAGCTGACACTCGTGGTGCGGACGTTCCGCGGCCCGCTGACGAGAGCGCTGGCCCAGGCAGCAGGCCAGGGAGCGACAGCCACGACGGAGGAAGAGAGCGAGGACGACGGCGACAACGACAACGACAAGGCGGCTCCGGCCCTCGCGCCGCGCGGGCGGGCCAAACCCGCCTCCACCCTCGCCGTCAGCATCGACGGCCCCTACGGCCTAGCCACGCAGCACCTCGAGGACCTGGCCCCGCGCAACGTCGACCGCGTTCTGCTCGTGGCCGGCGGCGTCGGCGCCACGTTTTCCGTACCGCTGTACCGCGCCCTGGTGCGTGACCGGCCGGGCCGCATGGTCGACCTGGTGTGGGCAGTGCGGAGCGCGGGCGATGCGCAGTGGGCGACGGCGGCCGTCGACCACGGCGATGGCGATGGCGATGGCAATGGCAGCAGCGGCACCAGCCTGTGCACCGACGCCAACGTGCACATTTTCCTGACGGGCGGCACCGGCGGGCGGCAGCCGCGCGGCTGGCTGCAGGGCGGCACGTTCCGG
>PCDN01000012.1:479494-510356 GCA_002778105.1 Ceratocystiopsis brevicomis
CCCCCCCTTCCATCCCCCCTATCTTTTTCTATCATCTTCCTCTTTACCGCCCACTCCCACAACCTTTGCCTGCCCTTCTCTCTCCTCTGAGCTCTCTTCTTCTGTTTCCACCTTCTCTCAGACAGAGATACAAACAGCCACAGTCCTTTCTGTTCCCCCTTTGTCCTTTTCTTCTGTCTTCTCTGTCATTTGTCCCTTCTGTGTTTTTCTCTGTTCCCTGGTTTGTATTGCTGTATCTGCATCCTCCTATCGGCAAGCCTTGTTGTTTTTGGCAGACATTACCAGAGCCGTACCAGTCCTCGTTTTCCCAGGTTCTTCACTCGTCACAGCTGGCTGTCTCTTTGTCACTACTTTAAACGACGTGGATCGGCTCGTTTGTTGTCTTTTGTTCCAAGTAAGTCAGGATTGAAGCAAACACAGGAAGTGTTTCAGCGCATCACGAAGCCTTCCCCTTGTGCTCGCGTCTCGCCTGTTTTCTTTCATCGGATCTGCGTCAAAATTGCCTCTCGTCAGCGGGCACCTCCGTTTGCCTTTGCCGTTTGCTCTTTCATGAATTTATTTTTATTTTTTTATTTTTTTCGCCCCCTCTGCGTTTGCCGGGACCCTCGTCTCGCAGATACAAATAGAGAGCCACCCCTGCCTCTCCATCTTCTTTCTCCATCTTCTCTCGCCTTCACCAAACGCACTGCCTCTGTGGTTTCCCAGGGTCGTCGGTTTTTTGTCCCCCCATCCTGCAGCATCTTTTTTGTGTGTATCCCTTCTTTGGCTTCATCTGCTTTCGTTAATATTATCTAACAGACGACAGCATCACAAATCTCTTTCAGACTTCGTCCACTTGGACAAGGTGAGCATAAGGCAACCGGCATTCCTTCCTCCTTTAACAAACCACACTTTTTGTTCTGTGCACAAACAGTCTCTTGCTGACCACCATCCCATTAGGTATCCTTGTTGTGACTTTTTCACTTTTTCTTGTCAATACGTTGTGGTTCACCCACCAAAAAGGCCACCTTCAGGTATGTTGTTGCTGGGGTGTGTGGGTGAACACAACTCTCCGAACATACGTTTTACTCTTCTGACCCCCATTCTCATCCTCCACTGTTTATGGTCTTCTTAACACAAAATGAAAAGAATCGATTATGGAAGGCAAAAATCCTCGGCAGGGTCCTGGCCACCAGCGCTTGTCCTCCCAGGGCTCGCAGGGCAGCCCATCCCGGGGTGGCTATGGTCATCCCCGAGGCGCGCCGCAGTCCGGACCTCAGTCCGAAGTGGCTCCCCCGCCGCAGCGCCCTACTGGGACTGCGAGCCCTCGGCCTCCCAACTCGGGTGGTCCGACCAATCCTTTCCCGAAGGGGTTGGGCTACGATCCAGCGCGCAGCAAGATAGAGGAGGCAAAGCGCAAGGAGAAGTCCATGCCCAACAGGATTGACCTTCCGCCGGAAGCTTATGCGGTATCTGGCTATCTGTTCATGTTCTGGCACTTTGAAAGGTTCTATTGCTAATGTCGTTCTCGCACAACAGCTCGGCAAACTAGAGACGCCGTTTGCACGCCGTCCTGGGTACAACGAGAAGGACAAGGCTGTAAATGTTCGGGTGAACCAATACCGGGTTGAACAATCACCCAACATCACCGTATACCAATACGATGTGAGTCGCTTCGTCTTCAACGTGGCAATGATCTCAAAATCATGCATGCCGTCTGACAACATAGGTCACCCTTTTCCCCGAGCCCCCTCGTCCCATTGTCTACAAGAAGTGTTGGGCTTCGCACAAATTCCAGCGCGCCCTTGAGAAGTACAAGCGCGTCTGGCTTTACGACGGGCGCAGCCTGGCATGGTATGAGTTTTTTCTCTCCGTACTACCCTCTCCCCGACATCACACATAAGTACTAACAATCACCTGTTAGGTCCATGAACGATGTCGAACAGTTTCGGGTTGAAATCGACCTCGATGAAGAGAATGGCAAAACGCCGCGCCCCGGCGTCCCGAACTCGTTTTCTCTGGTTGTCAAAAAGACAAGTGTTATCAACCTTTCAAACCTGGCCGCCTACCTCAAAGGGACGTCGACTTGGGACACACACGTTCTTGAGTGCATGAACTTTTTCGACCATGCCCTTCGCCAGAAGCCATCGCAACAGATGACAGCCATCCGTCGCAACTTTTACCATGATGGGTCGCCTCAGCGCGAACTTGACGGCGCGATCATTGCCGCAAAGGGCATCTACGCTGCTTTCCGTCTTTCCGAGTCCATCCGCTCTGGTGGCACGGGCTTGGGCATTAATGTCGACGTGGCCAACACGACATTCTGGAAGCCGCAGACTCTAGCCGAGACGGTCCTGGAGCTGCTGCAGACTACAAGCGACAAGTGGCACCCCCGCACCCACGAGGCTGCTATGGAACTTTTAAAACCGGTGCAGTGGCATATGAACAAGAAGCTTCTGGAGCCGACTGTGTCGGAGCCCTTCACGGTTTTGCGTCGTCTTCACAAGCTGCGCTTCCATGTCCAGCATCGCGGAAAGATGACTGACAAGAAGGTTTACACGCTTGCTCGTTTTGCCTGGCATTCGAAGTTCGGTTTCGAGGGAGCTACGACGAAGAACTACACGTTCACCGTCCGCAAGACCGGCGAGACCCGCTCCGTGTACAACCACTACATGAAGCAGTACGATGTGCCGCTTCAGTACCCTGGCTACCCAGTGATTGAGACAACCCGCGATGGTGCTTTCCCCATCGAAGTCTGCCACATCATCCCTTGGCAGCGCTACAACTACAAGCTGAGTCCCCAGCAAACGTCGGACATGATCAAGTTCGCTGTCACGCGACCCATGGAACGCGCCAAGAGCATTGCAACGAATGTGAGCAAGCTCGGCTGGGACTCGGATGAATATCTCAAAGAATTTGGGATTCGCGTCAACCCCAACATGACCAAGGTGCAAGGCCGCCTTCTTCAGCCACCCAATGTCGCTTACAAGAACGGTCTTGCCCGCCCTGGCACGTCCGGACGCTGGGATCTGCGTTCCAAGGTTTTCCATGTCAACAACAAGGGCCACGAGCTGAGGCACTGGGGTGTCGTTATCATTGACAACTGTGTCGATCTGCCCGTGGTCCAGAACTTCATGCGCGTCTTCATCAAAACCTACAAGGACCACGGCGGCCTAGTGGAGAGGCCGCCGCATGTTGCACGCCCGCCTCGTGGTCTGGCACTGGACGAGGTTTACCAAAAGTCTTACGACGCCACAGTCGCTGCCAACGGCGGGGAGCACCCAACCATGATGTTTTTCATCCTCCCCAACAAGAACGCGTTTAGCTACTACCGGCTGAAGAAGAGCGGCGAGTGCCGCTTTGGCATGGTGACGCAGATGCTCAACGCCATGCATGTTACCAAGGCGCAGCCGCAATATTGCTCCAATGTCTCCATGAAGGTGAATGCCAAGCTTGGAGGGACCACTTGCCGCGTCCCAGCCGAGGGTGCCAACCCTGCGGGCCCTGCCTTCTTCAAGGCCCCGACAATGATCATTGGCGTTGACGTGACGCATGGCAACACGAACCTCAAGAACGAGCTTGAGCCGTCCATTGCCGCCATGTCGGTGTCGTGGGACAAGGATGCCGCCAAGTATGCAGCCTTTTGTCAAACCAACGGCTACCGCATGGAGATCCTTAACCCCATGCGCCTGGAGAGCATGTTTGAGGGCGCCCTACGCGGGTGGTGCCAGACGCTTGGCTGCAAAGTTCCGCAGCACGTCTTCTACATTCGTGATGGTGTGAGCGAGGGGCAGTTCTCTCAGGTCATGGACTTTGAGGTCACGGAGCTGAAGAGAATCTTCAAGCTCCGGTGCGGCAAAGTACCCCAGTTCACTGTCATTATTGCTACAAAGCGGCATCACATCCGCTTTTTCCCGGAATCAGGCGACAAGAATGGCAATGCGCTGCCGGGCACGGTTGTGGAGAAGGAAGTCACGCATCCCTTCCATTACGATTTCTACCTGTGCTCGCATGTGGCCATTCAGGGCACCGCCCGTCCTGTCCATTACCACGTGATCCACGACGAGATCAAGATGCCTCCGCATTATCTGCAGAAAATGCTCTATCAGCAGTGCTACCAGTACGCCCGGTCGACGACCCCCGTGTCGCTCCACCCATCGGTGTACTATGCCCATTTGGCTGGAGAGCGTGCTCGGTCGCATGAGAACGTGGTGTCGGACCGCAAGGACCCTGAGTACATGAAGAAGGTCATGTCCAACTGGACAGCCAAGAAGTCGACAGGGAGCAACACGCACCCCACAGAGGCTCCTCCTCTTCTTCCGTTTGGTGCCAGGGAAGCTGCTGAGAAGAACAAGAACTTTACTCCGACCACAATGTGGTTTATTTAAAGTGACCTCTGCACAGTGAGAGGAAGGTGAGGCCGTTTTTTCTTCAAAAAAGGGTTTGATCCGCCGGTTGTTTTTTTTTGTTTTTCTGCACGAGTGAAAATAGGGTGCCGACAATCCCAGTCGCACGGATGGACTGGAGCGAGACAAGCGGTGGAGGCGCAGGTGATGGAATGGCAGGGAGAATAGCAAGGGTGCGAGCAAAGAAGGAGCGCCGGTAATTTGATTCGTTTTGACAGAAGGGGCTGGAGCCTACGCTGGTTTTAGGGCCCAGGTCCTCTTAACAGAAGAAAGTAGGCACAGAACAGATGAGAAGAGCAATAGCAAATTGATTTTTCCTTTTTTATCCGACCACGCATACAAACATAAAACGGACACGATGGCGGTCAGTAGGTGTAGCGGAATCCCGGTTGGTATTCGCCCTAAAATGTCAGAGGACTTATTGTTGAGCATTTCGTGAGATTGCCGAGCACTCACATCGCAATCTTCCAAAGCAGTGCCATCGCGGTCAGCTTTTTTGTTGGCGCGGTAGAAGCTGAAGTCCAGGGCAGCGACAAGCAGCAAGGAGAGCAGAGAGACGGCGATGCAGGCGTAGATGCCCGGGTGGTAGGTGGGCATGTCCTGGGAGCGGAAGACGAGGCTGCCGCAGATGCCGCCGATGCCGCCGAGGGAGACGAAGAGGGCGCTGGAGCAGGCGCGCTTCCACTGGCCGCGGATGTTGTTTGCCTGGAAGGACATGACGGCGGGGATGTTGCCGTTGGCGCCGGCGGTGACGAGGAAGACGGCAAAGTAGCGGACGGCGGCGCGGGGGTGGTAGCCGACGATGGGGAGGCCGACGATGCAGAGCAGGGTGTTGAAGACGACGATGGGCCCACGCAGGCGGTAGCGGTCGCCGAGGGCGCCGCAGACAAAGAGGAGGATGCCGGCGAAGATGAAGGGCGGGGCGGCGAGGCACTGGGCCTGGACGATGGAGAAGTGCATGCTGCCGACGAGGATGATGGGCAAAAAGTAGGCGAGGGCGTAGGTGATGGTGGTGGCGCAGAAGAAGAGCATGCCGCAGGCCCAGATGCGCCAGTCGCGGGCGGCGCGCAGGTAGTGGCGCAGGCGGAAGTGCGGCAGGGCGGCGTCGCCGCGATCGGCGTTGACGCGGGCGAGGATCCAGGCGCGCTCGCGGGGGCTGAGGAAGCGCCAGTTGGTGCGGGCGGCGTCGGGGAAGTCGACGAGCAGCCAGTAGCCGGCGATGCCGAGCAGGCAGGTGAGGAGGCCCTCGAGGATGAAGATCCAGCGCCAGCCGGCGAGGCTGGCGAGGCCGTCCATCTGCATGATGCCGGCGGCGAGCAGGCCGGCGAAGGCGCTGGCGACGCAGCCGAGGAGGTAGAACAGGGCGTTGCGCTTGCCGACCTCGTCTGGAGGGGGATCAGCATGGGGAGGGCTCGAGAAGACAGAGCGAGCACGGAAGACGTACATCGTGTGTACCACGTGCTGAGCAGGTAGACACAGCTGGGAAAGAAGCCGGCCTCGAGCACGCCCAGCAGGGTGCGCAGGCCGGCCAGGGCACCCCACGAGTGGACAAAGCCCATGCCGATCATGGTGGCGCCCCAGAAGAGCGTGATGGCGGCCAGGTGGATGCGCGGGCCGATTCTGCGGACGAGCACGGTTGACGGCGGCTGCAGGAGGATGTACGGGACGAAGAAGATGAGGGTGACGACGGACTGGGGGGGGGGGGGGGGGGGGGGGGGGGGGGTTAGTAGGAATACAGTATCGTGGAAGAGGAGGCCGACAAAAAACGCACATAACGGCTGCCAATGTAGAGGCCCAGGTCGCGCTCCATGCCGGCGATTTGGGCGCTGCCCAGGTTGGTGCGGTCGATGAGCGACACGCAGTACATGAGGCCGACGGTGACGACGAGGCGGCGGTCGATGTGGCGGATGATGCGCTTCTGCTCGGTCGGCGAGAAGGCATCGGGCTGCTCGGAGATGTCGCTGGGGTCCGTGGCGCTGGCATCGGACTTGACGCGGTACGCGCCGGCGACGACGCCGGCAGAGCTAGCACCGGGCACGGCCTTTTCGGTGTCGTCACTCATGGTGGAGGAGGAGAGGAGGAGGAGGGGGTGAAAAAAAAAAAAGAGTGAAGCAAAAGAAGAAAAAAAAAAAAAAAAATAGACAACCAAGCTCACAAATTAGCAGTCAGGGAGATCGTGGAGAGAAGAAGACGAAAAAAGAAAAAAAAAAAGTGACGGCGCGAACCGGGGGGGGGGGGGGGGGGGGGACAGGCCTTTTAACTACAGGCGACAAGAAGGACGCGCTTGAAACAGTCAGATGAAACCAGCACGTAGCCGTTGACGTTGGTACCAGACAGGAAAAGTGCGAGTAATACAAAGTAGTCAGTGGCAAAAGGGTACGACTGGGAAGGAAGGCACAGCTTGTTGGTTACGTGTTGGACTTTTCACGAAAAGGGCTATTGGGGGCCGACGGGAAGAGAGCACCAACAACTAAAATAAAAAGCAAAATACGACGTCGATAACAAAATAGACGACAGTCCAAACATCCGTCTCGGCGGGCATGCGTACTGCAAGGATTCAAGGGTTCAGGACGCAGGAAGTCCGAATGCAGGAGGAGGGAGAAGAAGAAAAAAAGAAGAAAAGAAAAAAAAACGAGCAGGGGGAGCGACCACGCAGGACGGACAACGGAGAATACAACACGAGCAGAGCACGAAGCTGAGAAGGAAGAGGGGGGGGGGGGGGGGGGGGGGGTAGCAGAGACAACCAAGACCTCTGTGTTTGCCGTTAAACGAGACAAGCAAGACCTGGCAGCACTGTCTTTGCCTGGCGCCCTTCTGCCTGCGACGATGGCAGGGAAGAGCCGTGGAAAAGACGCGACCCAAGACACGAGGCGCAAAACAACAAGGGGGGGCTACGGGGAAGTCTGCAATGCATGGTGCTTGTGGTGCATACGGCGTCTTCTGTTTCTTCGTTTCTGTAGCCGTGGCGCGGGGAAACTCTCCCACAGGTTGGGGCAGGGCACTACATGTGATGAAAAGACGGGGAGAAGAAACCTGGAAGCAGCAGTCTGGCGTGGTCTTCTTGACGGCGCTTTTTTTTTTGGGGGGGGNGGGGGGGCGGGGGGGCAGATGGTGCAGATGCACGACAGCGTGCCTCGAGTCACGGCGATGCTCGAGGGAGAGCGGTCAACGGGCCGGGGCGGTCGTTGGACAAAAGAGTCGGGACGGGAGCACGGCTTCGGTCTCGGTAGTTGGAAAGAGGGAGAGAAGAATTCAAATAGAAGGAGGAATAAGAAGGGAAAGGAGTAAAAAGAAGCGGGATCCTGCAGAACTGGCGCCATGCCACGAAAAGGAGAAGCACAATTGTACGACTCGAGCAGATGAGGAGTGCAGGGGAGGGGGGGAGGAGGTCGTTCACGGCGGACAACGTGCCAGACCGAAAAAAACAAGACCGGCAAGCGTCCAAAAGACGGAAACGGAAGACACACCAACGACACCCCACCCTCTTTCTCCTGGGTTGCACAGAGAGAAAAAAAATGAACGTAGGACAGGGAGGGCAGGGAGAGGGGAGGGGGGACTTCAGGGGTGGTGGCGTTTTCCCAGACTGTGTTTTTTTAATTTATTTTATCGGCTTAGGTGTGTTTTGTGTGCATTTTTTGGGGGGGGAGGGGGAGGGGGGAATTTCTGCTCTCGCTTCGCCTACGCTTATTCTCGTTTTTGTTTTCGTTCTCTCCTCCGCTTCGCGTCCACCTGCGACGCCACAAAACAGAAAAGAAAAGACAAAAAAGGGGGAACAACAATAATTTATGGTCACGTGATGTTTTCAGACATTGTGTTCACAATCAGGGAAAGGCATCGTGAACAGAGCGGGTGAATGTCCAGGGCGATGAAAGTGGCTGAGAACGGCTTTGTAAACATTTCTAGGAATGGCTTTATGAAAACGTCATGAACAGCGACGAAGAAGAGAACAGGACAGCTGCTTATCTGCATCCTGTTCAAACACACGCTGGCGGTCTTGTTCGCCATCATGCCTCAGACGAGTATAGTGTCCTGTTCACGATCAGTAAATGGCATCAGCAGAAGTGTATAAATATGCGACTGCAATGGTGTCATGGCCGTCTGGTTCTCTCGTCATAAACAGCATCAGCAGCATCGGCTTCAGCATCGGCTTCGGCATCGGCTTCAGCATCGGCTTCAGCATCGACAGCAGACAGCAACGACATCAGAGAACGGAAGAACAACCAGCTCCTCAGATCAGCATCTCAATCAACACCGCCGCCATGAGGTCCACCAAGACGTCCACCAACACCAACACGATTATTGGCCTCTGCATCTTTCTGTTCTTGATGTGCGTCTCGACCTTCTTCACGTTCAAATATGTCACCCGCATGTGTCGCCGGCGCCAGAACCAGCGCCAGCGCCATCGCCAGAACTGGCAGAACATCCGGCTGCAGCCCATCCACGCGATGAACCCGATGCACCCGCTGCATGACCACCAGCAGCCGCCGAACCAGCAGCCGCCGAACCAGCAGCCGCAGAACCAGCAGCCCATGCCGATTCCCCAGCTCTCGCAGCAGCAGCCCCAGCAGCAGCCCAGGCCGCAGCAGCTCCGTCGTCCCAACCGGCTCCGCAACCAGCAGCCAATTCCGCTCCAGAACCTGCCGCCCATGTAGACGACATGCCCGACTACCGGCGAGTCTACAGATTGTGACTTGCGACAAGCTGATCGCATCATACATTCATACAGTTGAGCCCCCCATTTCCTACTTCATTTTCTATCAGACTGTCCCCTACTTTTTTTTTACCTACCAGGTTCCCATTTATCAAGGTAAACTCCAAAAAAAAAAAAAAAAAAAACAAAAACAAAAAAACAAAAACAAAAAAACAAAAACAAAAAAACAAAAACAAATAACTTTCACTTCCCCTTCCGCTTTGCAGTTTCTCCAGATTTCCAGATAACAGTTTTTTATCAAACAAGAAAATACAAAACAATTTCAAAACTCCAAACGTCTATGCACCCGTGAATTCATGTCCTGGTAAAATGTAGAACATCGTGTAAGACGACACACGTGACTGCTGAGTCATTTTAACGCGGGGTATGGACGTCCGCAGTGCCGAACACGAAGAAGCACGTTGATTTCTTGTTCTAACAAACTCTCTCCCGCCCTCCTCCCCCGAACCATCATGGCGAGCTTTATCCGGGGCAAGCAGGCCGGCATGCAGAAGGACCTGTCGGCCGACATTCTGCCGATGCTGGTCACGCCGACCGAGCAGATCCGGTATGGGGTGGGCTCGCAGATCAGCTGCCTGGCCTACGACCCCGTGCAGTCGCTGCTGGCGGTGGGCACGACGCAGTCGCGCTTTGGACGCGGCACAATGTACGTGTACGGGCGCGACCGGGTCAGCAAGGTGATCCGGCCCAAGGGTGGCGCAACGCTGCGGCAGCTGCAGTTCAGCGCGAACCGGCTGGTCAGCCTGGACGCGAAGAGCGAGCTGGCGCTCTGGGACCTGGACACGGGCGCGCGGATCGGCGGCAGCATGGTGGCGGGGGCGGTGGCGTGCATGGCGACGGACCCGATGCTGGACTGGGCGTTTCTGGGCCTGACCAACGGCGACGTGGTGGCGTTTGATTTGGACCGCGAGCGGCTGGCGCCGCTGCGCATCCCGCACCTGTGGCGGACGCGGCCCGGCAGCAGCGGTGGCGGTGGCAGTGGCGGCGGTGGCGGCGGCAGCGGCGGCAGCGGCGGTGTCAGCAGCCGCCCGCGCGGCGGCGGCGTTGGCACGCTGGCGTCGGCGGCGATGAGCCTGGTGACGCTGCAGCTGCACCCGCGCGACGCGGGCCAGCTGCTGCTGGGGTACGCGACGGGCGCGGTGATCTACTCGTTCAAGCAGGCGGCGGCGGTCAAGTACCTCGAGTACGTGGTGCCGCCGGGGGCGCCGGGCGGCAACGGCGAGGCCCCGCAGACGGAGCGGCGGCCGCGGCTGACGCAGGCGGTGTGGCACCCGAGCGGCGCGTACGTGCTGACGGCGCACGACGACGGCAGCCTCGTGTTCTGGGACCCCAAGGACGGCCGCGTGCTGCTGGCGCGCAGCCTGTACCAGACGGACGTGGACCAGCCGGCGGCGCGCCCGGGCGGCCCGCGCGCGCTGGAGCCGTTTGTGCAGATTGCGTGGTGCTGCAAGAAGAACCCGGACGACACGGCGCTGCTGGTGGCCGGCGGCCTGGCGCTGGACGAGCCGGACAAGGGCCTGACCTTTCTCGAGCTCGGCCCGGCGCCCGTGTACGCGACCTCGTCGTGGCAGGTGCTGTCGGACCACTTCCGCGGCCGGCGCCAGCATGTGCTGCGCACGCCGCCCGGGTCGGACATTGCGGGCTTCTGCATCGCGCCGCGGCTGTCGCCGCACTACGGCGGCGCCCACGACCCGCTGGCCGTGTTCACGCTGCTGTGCTCGGGCGAGCTGCTGACGCTGAGCTTCCCGTCGGGCTACCCCATCAGCCCGACGAACCAGCTGCACCCGTCGCTGTCGTTTGTGGCGCCGTTTGTCAACACGCTGGCCGTCACGACCATGGGCCGCGAGCGCTGGCTGGGCCTGACCGAGAAGCGCAGCCTGGGCGAGCCGCTGCTGCGCGGCGGCGCCCCGGCACCGCGCCCGCGGCGCCGCTACGAGCGCCGCAACATTGTGCAGACGGCGCACGCGGACGGCACCATCCGGCTGTGGGACGCCGGCTACGCGGACGAGCTCGAGAACGCGCGGCTGCTGCAGGTCGACGTGGCCACGGCGCTGGACCGCGACCGCAACGTCGACGTCACGGCCGTGTCGCTGGCCGCGGCCACGGGCGAGTTTGCCGCCGGCACGGCGGCCGGCGAGCTGCTGGTGTTCCGGTGGGGGCCCAACCGGGCGTTTGGCCGCGATGGTGCGGCCAGCAACGCCCCGGCGCCGCGCCAGCCGAACCCGGGCGGCTTCAGCGACATCAGCGGGCGCGGCGAGGGCACGCTGCAGGACGGGCTGCAGCCGTGGGTGCTGTACGAGATGATGCAGGGCCCCGTGACCGCGCTCAAGGCGTCGGACGTGGGCTTTGTGGCTGTCGGCTCGGCCAACGGCTTCCTGAGCATCATCGACCTGCGCGGGCCGACCGTGCTGTTTGGCGGCGCCGTGGCCGACCTGGCCAAGACGGAGAAGCGGTCATCGTTTCTGGGCAAACACCACCACAGCGGCAGCAACGGCGACGGCGGCGCCAAAAAAGACTTCCCCGTCGTCATCGAGTTTGCCGTGCTGACGCTCGACGGCAAGGCGTACTCGAGCCTCGTGTGCCTGGTCGGCACCGACCAGGGCCGCGTGCTGACCTTTGAGCTGCTGCCCGGCGGGCCCGACGGCGGCGGCTACGAGGCCAAGCCGGCGGGGCTCGTCGACCTGCGCGAGCGCATCGTCGCCATCTGCCCGATTGTCGCCGACACGGGCGCGTCGGCCGTGGCGACCGGCGCCGCCGTGGCCGGCCTGCGCACTGGCCAGCACGTCCACGGCACCCTGGTCGTGGCCACGCGCAAGGAGGTACGCATCTTCCGGCCGGCGGCCGCCAAGGGCGCGTCGCGCTCCTTTGACGACGCCTTTTGCTACGCGGCCACCGTCGCCCGCTACGAGCTGCACGGCTGCGCGCTCGTCGCCGTGTTCGGCGACAGCTCGCTGCGCGCCTACTCGCTGCCCGGCCTCAGGGAGATCAACCGCGCGCCGCTGCCCATGCTCGACCCCGCGCGCTTTGCCGACGCCGTCGTCGCGCCCAGCGGCGAGGTCTACGGCTGGACCGGGCCCTCGGAGCTGGTCGTCGTGTCGACCTGGGGCGGCAGCAGCACGCTGGTCGGCCAGCAGCTGGACCCCTACGGCGGCATCAGCGGCATCGGCGGCGTGGGCGGCGTGGGCGGCGTGGGCGGCGTCGCCCGCCCCGCCGACTACGACGACCCCAACGGTGGCGACACCCTCGTCAACCCCGACCTGGCCGTGCCGCCGCGCCCGACCATCAGCAACCTGCAGTGGATCTCGGGCACGCAGTACGTGTCGCCGACCGACCTCGATCTCCTCATTGGCGGGCCCGACCGGCCGCCGAGCAAGCGCATGCTGGCGGCAACCGCCGAGGAGGACCGCCTGGCGCGGCACGGCGGCGCCGGGGCCAGCAGCGGCTACGGTGGGGTACAGCGCTGCCCGACCGGCGGCCAGGAGGGCTGGGGCCAGTACCTGACGCGGCAGCTGAACCAGCGCACCGAGAAGCTCAACTTTGTCAGCGACAGCATGGACAGCCTGCAGGAGCAGAGCCAGGGCTGGGCCGACGACGTCAGCAAGTTTGTGGCGCACCAGAAGCGGAATATGGTCCTCGGCGCGGTCAAGAGCAAGTTTGGGTGAGCCGGGGTTGGGGAGGGAAAGGGTCTACCAGGCTTTCGCTTCTATTTTTTGTGTTTTTAGTGCAGGCGTTTAGAATTCTCGACGGGCCCCATTTGGGCAGTGTTTTTTTTTTTTTGATTAGCATCGTCTTCCTGTATCTTTTTTCTTTTGCTTTCGGGTTTATGCCACTCTCCCCGGACGCTCTCGCTGTTTCACATGCTGTTGGGATCACGAGTCGATTCGCCGTCATCTAGCAGGTCAGATCCTGAGCCGATACACATTCAATTCCAAACAAACGACACAACCAGGAGGCCATCGTACAAAGAAGTTCAGCAAAACTCCAAAAAAAAAGGAAAAAACAAAAACACAGTAAACAGGAAGAAAACAAAAGCACGGTTGAATCAGCGCAAGAAACGCCAGCCAGATGCAGCTGAAATACAGCTCGTCGACACTCTCGCAACGCCAGTCACCTCCCCCGGTTCCCTACGGCGGCACGGGAAACCCGCTGCTCGGCGCAGGCGATACACTGGATGCCAGCGGCGACGGCGACGCCACGCCCCCGTGCATGTTGGCCCGCGCCGCCGCCAGCTTGGCCGCGTCCACGCCGCCCGCATTCCCTTGTGCCGATGCCCGCGCCCGCGCCTGCTCCATAAGCCGCTGCTGCTGCGGCTGGTCCATCACCGTGTGGTAGCCGATCGGCCCCAGGCTTACGCCAGGCACCGGCGCTGCCTGCGGCACCATGCCGCCTCCATAGGAAGAACGCGGTGCTGCCTGCTGCCCAGGCGGCATTGTGCCTCCCGGTTGGACGAACTGCTGCTGTGCGCTGGCGCCGATATGTTGTCCCTGGGGTGGTTGAAGCGCCCGCTGTTGTTGTTGTTGCTGCTGTGGCTGCGCCACCATGCCTGGTGTGAACGGCGCCCCCTGCGACAACCGATGCTGCTGCTGCTGCTGCTGCTGCTGCTGCGGTACTGGCGCTGGCGATCCTTGCGTGTAACGAAACGGCTGCACGCCCGGCTGCACGCCCGGCTGCAGCGCTGGTGTTCCGTAGCCGCCCGGCTGCGGCTGGGACACCACCCGTTGCGGCGACATGTGTGCCGGCACGGGCTGGCCAGGGCTGCCGGCATATGTAGACTGGGAAGCCCGATAGCCGGCGGGCGGTTGGGCTTTTTGCGGCACGTAGTTGCCGTATCCGTTGGGCGTGCGGTACTGCGACGGGTTTTGTGGTATTCCGCGCACGTGTGGCGGCAAATGGCTGACGGGGGTCGCAGCGCCGCGCTGTGCTACACCGCCACGCACCGGTTGCTGGCCTGAGTAGAACACGCCGCCGGGCTGCATGGGAACCCCGCGCCCGGGCGTGTTGAACTGCGTAGCACTCGCGGCGCGGTGTACGGGTGCGCGCGGGGTGTTGACGGGCACTTTGGGGGCCTGCGCTGCAGCCTGTCGCGCGCGGAGAAGCGCCTCATCTTCTTCGAGGACACCGCGGTACTCCTCGCTGCGCACCTCGATTCTCGTGCTGATGTTGAGCTCCGACAGCTTGTCCGAGTTGAGGCGGGCCACCGCATAGGGCGGAAGGCCCTGGATGATCAGCGATAGCTGTGCCTTGAGCGTCTCGTAGGTCAGCATCTCCTCTTCGCTCGGCTGCTGCGCAAGCGTGCCGTTATGCAGCATGTCGACATTGACCGGGTCGGCCGAGAAACGGTCTTGGCTGGTCGGCAGCGTCAAGTTGCGGTTTCGCTGGTACGATGCCAGCGTCACAATCAGGTCCGACACCTCCTGCAGTAGGTCGTCCACGTCCTTGTCGCTGTTCGGCTTCTCGCCCATGACTTCTTCGAGCGACGGGTCAACGAGAGATTCGTCCCATTCCTCGATCGTCTTTTCCAGCGCAGCCTCGTCCAGTTCGACACCCGGTCCCTGCACGCCGTCTTCCTCTGCTTCTGGCCCCAGGCTGGCTTCGACCATGCGCTGGAAGACGCGATGTCCAACACGCTGCCACCACATGCGGCCGACCTGAGAGGCCGACACAATCGCAGCAGAGTCGTCCTTGGTGGGGGCAAAGCTGGAAAAGGCGCCGCGAAACAGACTCTCCATCTCGGTTAATTCCAACTCGGTTGTCGAAGGCTTGTGTCCCGCCAAACTCTGTGCCCGCTCCCGTTGTCGTGTCCTGACGGGCGAGGAAGGTGTGGCATTGCTGTAGTCCAGCCATTGGCCAGCGGTGATGGGCTGCGAGAAGTAAGAACCAGAGCGGTACTTGGACTTCTCAACGAGCTCGGGGTGATAGAAGCTCAGGGTGGCGGACTTGGTCGTGCTCTTCGGCGCTTTCGGGGGTTGCAGGGGTGGCAAGTTCCGAGAGGATGGGAAAAGCTCGCCGAATGTCGGCGCCGGGAGCTGTTCTGCAGCCGGCGGCGGGAACATGCGCGTCAAAGTAATGCTACCACCCATGTCCAGTTCATGGTCGTCCCGAATAATCTCTCCGTCCACACTGCTGCTGTCGGAGTTGTTGTCGTCATCCTTGTTCTTCCGAGGAAGACTGGAAAACAGCTGCCGTGGTTGCGGGGCGTTGCCGAAGACGGTCAGTATCGTCTTGCCTCGACTCGCCGACGACAGACCGCTGTCACCATTGACGTTGCCGCCAATCCTGCCATGCAGGGGTCCCGACCGGGGATATACTGTCTCGCGACGGTAAAGATCATATGCTTTCTCGCGGAAGCGATCGAGGCGCGCCATGTGCTGTTCTCTGGCGCGCTCTGCGCTTGCATCGCCTGCATCGTCCTCTGCGCCGGCCTCTATTTTCCTAGAAGAGGCTTTGAGCGTGTTCAGCTCGGCAGACACCAGCATGGAAACGTCCAAAACCAGATCGTCGAGGATTGTGTATGCGTCGCTCGTGACCTTATCGGCAATGGACGAGGACGATGGGTCGGCAGCCGTAGCGGCTTTTTGTCGTTTGGCCTGCGGCTCGTCTGACGCTGCCGGGCTGGACAGTGGCCGCTTGAGAATGGGCGGGACTGACTTGTCGTAGCTGGTGGAGCGAACGTTAACATGGAACAATGCGATACGCGACGAGCGCATGCATGGGGGGCGGGCGAAGAAAACGTCGAGCCAAAAAACTAAAATAAAATATAACCGTACCTTTGTAAAACTTCGAAATAGTCGCGAATCAGCCGCTTCTCGTCTCGGTTGCCAGCCGTGCTAGAAAGAACGGCAACCGGGGTCTTGCTCGCGTCGCCGTCTTTTCCGTTGACAGCGGATTGCGGTTGTGGTGTTGCTGACGCGCTGGATGCTGCAGAGGCGGGCGCGACGGCATCTGCATCGGCCATCACCTCGTCGTTGCCTTCGCCGGCATCGCGCTTCCGTTTCGCGGAAGGGGCTGCGGAGGACATGGCTTCGGCGGCAGCGTCAATGGCAGCCATAGATAGGGTCGAGAGGGGAAAAAGGAGAGCGGGAGAGCGGGAGAGCGCAATAATTGTATACGCGGTGTCGTTTTCGTTCGCGGCGTCTCTGGCCGTCGAATTGTCGCGATCGTCCGGTTCGTAGGCTGCTCTTTTTAATCCGAGGTGTGTTTTTTTTGACCTTGACAGGACAAAATCCAGGCAGTAAGAGGCTGGAGACGGCAGATTGAGAGGGTAGAAGATGCACGGCTGTCTGAGGGCGACTGGATCCGTTCACCTTGAGCGGATTGACGCCAACGAACACACGCAGACGCGATGAATCAGCGCGAGGCGATGACGATGCGGGTGATGCGGGACAGGCGATGGATGCGATGCTGAATTCGAGGATGACGCTTGCCCCCAAAGCGAAAGAAGCCGTTCAGAGGCGTTTCGAGAGCTGGAAGAGGGGCAAATCGGCCGCGCAAAGAGCCTAGACCGTTTCCCGAATCGTGCGCTACCGTGGTCGTCGGCTGCCGAGTTGTCCGGTTGTCGTCGTTGCGTTGCGATTTTGTTGACCGGCAACGTTGCTGTAGACGCTTTTTTGAGGGGGAAAGGGAGAATGGGGCACTTTTCGCGCTTTTCGCGTTTGTTCGACCGTTCGCGTGCACGGACACGAACTAAAAGGAGGAAGAGAAAAAGCACAGCGAAAAAAAATAAGGAGAAAGCAGCCAACGGGAAAAAGGCAGCTTGGAAAGAAAAAGAAGAAAAGAAAAAAAAAGACCCCCCAGCAAAGAGGGGAAGAAAGGAAATGGAAAAGAAATCGGGATCGAAAGGAAGGCAAGCTGGAGAAACAAGAAAGGGATAAAAAAGGGAATAAAACAATAAACTAAATAAAATGGGAGAAATTCCCGAAAACTGTACTAACGTGAGGGTGGGGGGGNGGGGGGACAACTGCATCTTGACGGAGTACGAGTGAGTATCTTACAATGCCAATGCCGCCCGGGACGCGCTAGCGACTCACCGGACTCGCAGTGCTTGTGTTGCTCCTTCCGTTATCGCCCAGCTTCAACGCAGGTCTCTCTTGCACTTTGGTCACAGCACCACAGCACAGACGAGGCCGAAACCAGAAGGAAGAATGCAGGGGCAGACAACGAAGGACGGAGCAACCAACCGCCTGATGCTGTGTCCCCCCTCTGGCAGCACACGCTGTTTGTTTTCCTCACCGGCCTGATGAGTAAGCCGGCACGGCTCGCTGCGTTCACCAACGACGACGAGTGACCGGCGCGCAAAAAACGACAGCCCAGACTGGCAATCATGAATCGCACCCTGCAGGTCCGCTCGGTCCTCCTCGCCGAACAGCTGCCGGCGCCGTCGCAGGCCTGGCTGCAGGCCCTCCTCGGCGAGCAGCACCAGCGCCCCAACCAGCCCCTCCCCCAGCTCGTCGCCCTCGCCAAGACGGCTCTACTTGCCGCCAACCTCACGATGCCGGGTCTGCTGGACGCCATGGCCGCCTCCGCGCACAGCTTCCCGGCCGATGTTGGGTCCGCCGAGATCCAGGAAGTGAGGCTCAGCCACAATGTCGTCGTGCAGGTGCTGGACGTCGAGAACCTCGCGCAGAGCCGCTGGCAGCAGGTGCAGGAGCTCGAGGCCATTGAGCGCGGCGAGCAGAAACGCGGCCGCGAGATCATTCGCGTGGTGCCCGTGGAGGACGAAGAGGGTCGTGGCAACGCCGGCAGCGCGCCCGCCGCTGCTGCTCCCGCCAACGCCAACGCCAACGCCACCCACCGCCTCGTGCTGCAGGACTGCCTCGGCCGCGGGCTCTTCGGCCTGGAGCTGACGCGCCTGCCGCGCATCGGCGTCGGCCGCACCAACATCGGCGAGAAGCTGCTGATCAAGCGCGGCACCGTCGTGGCGCGCGGCGTCGTGCTGCTCGAGCCCGCCAACGTGGTCTTTCTCGGCGGCCGTGTCGACGCCATGCACAAGAAATGGGCCGACGGCCGCCTGCACGAACTCCGGGCGGCGACACAGGCGCCCAGTGGGTGAAGCTGTGCTTTTGCTGTTCACGGAAAACAAAGGGAGGACCTGAAAACTATACAACTAGACCAACACGCGTCACGACCACTAGATACGATGCAGTACGAAAATTTCATCCCAGCATTTCATGCCACGGCCGCGCCCAGTGCCAGCCAGCCGCCCTGCACCCACGGGGCCGTAAAGATGGCCACTTGTGCATCCGCCGCCCGCCCCGTCCCGACACAGGCCTGCGCAAGATCCTCGGGCCCCAGGTTTCCCCGCGGCGGCAGCAGGTTGCGCGTCAGCCGCAGCGCCATGTCGCTCGCAAAGTCGTATTCATCGCCCTCGTCGCCCTCGTCGCCCTCGTCGCCCTCGTCGCCCTCGTCGCCCTCGTCGCCCTCGTCTTCTTCCGTGCTCGCCTCGTCGGCCAGGGCCGCCCACCCGTGCGGCAGGTGCGGCTGCAGCATGATGTCGCGCTGCGCCTGGCTGCGCGCGTCCTCCGGGCTGGCCAGCGCCTGGAGCACGTCGCCGATGCGCGCCTGGTCGACGGCGTCGTCCACCCGGCTCGCCACCTGCAGATCCTGCAGCTCGAGCCGCACAGCCTCGGCGCTCTCCTCGTCGCCGCGCAGCACAGCAATGACGCCCAGTAGCAGGATCGCCTGCACGTGGTCTGGGTGCGTCTCGACTACCGAAAACAACTCGTCCTGTGCCGTCTGCTGTGCCTCCTCGTCCCCGGTTGCCCACAGCACCTGCGCGTACAGGCACACCACATCCGGGTTCCGGTCGCCCGTCGCCTCCGCAGTTGCCAACAGCGCTGCGAACTCGGTGCGCGCCCCGCCAAAGTCCTTGGCGAAAAACCGCGCCAGGCCCGCAGACAGGCGCGACGCCAGCTGCACCCGCCGGCTCTCCGCCGGCGAAAACTCGCCGCCGTCGCCGCTGGCCAGCTGTAGCGCCATTTCGCTGGCATCAATTGCCTCCTCGTACCGCTCCAGGACAACATACGCCCGAGCGAGGTCGGCTTTCGCGACAGCGACCCGCCGGAGCGACTCGGTCGACTCAGTGTTCTCAAAGTCCGCCTCCAGCACCGAGCAGATGTGCTCCAGGATCTGGGCCGTGCTGTCCTTGTCGTGGATCCGCTCCCGGAACAGAGCAAACAGATGCGCATACGGTAGATCCTGCGGCCGGAGCCGCTGTACCTGCTCCAGCGCAATGAGCGGCCGTGCCAGGTTCGCGGCAGAGTCGGCCGACGCCGGAACCCCCTCGTCCGACACAAGCGCATCAAAAACCGACAGGGCATATTGCTGCCGGACCGCAAGCGTCGACGCATCGGACAGCTCCATCGCATGCATGAACAGGCTGCGCGCCTCGGCCGCCTCGCCGTACTGGAGCGCCACAAAGCCCTGCCCGAGCCAGCTGGCCGCGTACTCGGGGTCGCTCGCCTGCCCCTCTGCAAACGCCTTGTTGGCCAGCTCGACGTCGCTGTGCTGCAGCGCGAGCATGCCCAGGTTCGCCCAGGCATCCGCCTTGCGGCCATCAATGTACAGGCTCCGCGTGAAGGCGTGCTGTGCCACCCGCGGGTGTACCGCGCTTGTCGCCACACCGAGCGCGTTCCAGAACTTGCGGTTGCCCGCTTCCAGCTCAATGGCGCGCTTGAAGCAGCGGATCGCCGCCCGCAAATAACCGTTCAGACCCCCGCGGGACTCGCCGGGCAGACACGTGTGGGCGCGGTATTCCGCCCAGCCAAGGTTGTAGTGTGCCACCGCCAGCATGTGCACGTCTTTCGGCGACGTGACGTGCAGTGCCCGCTTGTAGGCCAGGATCGTCGCGTGCAAGCAGCGTGTCAGCTCCACGCCGACCTTTTCCTCGTCTGCAAAGAGGCCCTCCGCTCGAACGACCCCCGTCCCCACGCAGTCGATGTCCTGCAACAGCTTGTACGCTTCGTGCTCGTTCGCACCACGGTCTGCGACCGTGTCCAGGTCTCCAGACCCCAGTGTGATCAGAGCGGACACTAGCGGTGCCGGGAATGCCGTCACTTGTCCCTGCACCGTGGAAAAAATAGAGCACGCACTGGCCACGGCCGTCCAGAAGCCAAACGTAGCCTCCGCCGCAGCGGCTGGGATGTTCCGGGCAAAGGTGAGCGTGTCGGCGGCCTTGCTCACGGCCTCGCTGAAGAGTCCCGTTTTCAAGCAGCTCTCGGCACTCTCGGTCATTGTGTGCATCAGGGCTATCAGCACACCCTCTTCGTTGGGGCGCGTCCCGAGAATCGACTGGTAGAGCGCAATGGCCTTGTCGTACTCGCCCACGCCCCGGTAGACGTTTGCGAGCAGGTAGTCGGTGAACCACCGCTCGTACCCTGTGTCCAGTCCCTTCTCCTCTTCGATCCTCTTGGCCTGGTCCAGAGCCCGGATGGCCGAGTAGTGCATCCGCGCGCGGAGGTATGTCTCGGCGAGGGCAACATACGAATGGTAGTCGTCTTGGGACAGTCGCGTGGCCATCCGGAACGACATCATGGCGTTGTTGAACTCTTTCCGGTGCACCTGTGCGGTTCCGAGTGCTGCAAAGGGCCAGCTGTGCGACTTCTTCTTCGAGCCCCATGGCGGTGTTGCCTGACCAGAGTCGATCACACGCTTCGCCACGAGCTCGATGCTTTCCCAGTCCCTCTTGTCGGCGAATGTCTGGACAAGCCGGTGGCCTGCTTCCAGCTCTGCGGGCGACAGCTCGAGAGCCTTCAGAAAGCATTTGTTTGCCCGCTTGCGGTCCTTGCCGTAGTCCGCATAGTACACACCAAGGCTGGTGTATGCGCAGGCCAAGGTCATGTCCTTCTTCAAAGCACTGAGGAAATGGCCGTATGCTCTGCTGCGGTCCTTCCGTGCCGCCTTGGATTGGTCCATGTCCCAGAGACAGACGCCCAAGCGGTAGTGTGTCAGAGCCAGCAGTTTTTGCGCAGACCGAAATTGCCTCGGCTCTTTGATGTCCATGCGTTCGGTGAGCAGGGCGACGCATGCCTCGAACTCGTCTTTGGCGTGGGCGTAGTTGCCCTTCAGCGTATGAACCCAAGCAGCTTCGCTGCGCACCTGCAGGTCGTTGCCGTCGCGCACAAGTGCACGCTCCAAAAAGGAAACGGCCGAGTCGTAGTCTAGCTCCTCCTCGTAGATGAGGCCGATCCCAATAAGCGCTTTCGTTGCGGTGGCGTTGTGTGCGAGTACGGTTTCGAAGAGGTGCTTAGCCTCGGGATGGTTCCTTGGCGTCTGGTAGTAGATGAGAGCCGTGCCGAGATGGAGTGCATATGCATCCTCGGTGTTTTGGTATGCGATGCCCGTGTCCCTTCGCCTCGCCTCCAGACGCTTGAGTGCCTTGCGCATCAAGTCGATGGTATCGGAGTAGGCCTCGGCCTGCTCGTACCAGAGAGCCAGCATCCGGTAAGCCAGAAAAGACTTGGCCTCGTCGACGCCGTCCAGCATCAACGTAAGCCGGTCATCGTCTGTTGTCGGCAGGGGAACAAACGGCGGCATTTTCTTCTTGTCTGATTTCTCTTCCTCCTTCTCCTCTTTAGATTCGACGGGCTTGTCATCTTCCCTTGACGTTGCTCCGTCTTCTTTCGCTGTTCCATCGTCTGGCTCAGCCTCGGCCTCTCCGCTCGCAGCATCGTCTGCAACCTCCTTCGGGTCTGCGGCAACGGGTTTTTGCTCAAACGGCGACAGGTCGGAGGTCAGAAACCCCGACAGGACCTTGCCCAGGCCTGAGGTGGGAAACAGCGTCCGGTACTCCCACAGGAGGCTCCCGTCCCAGTCGCTCAAGTCGGCAAAGTCGTTCCAGTCGACGGCAATGTCCCACGCCAACCGGTAGGGGTGCTTGATGATGGCCATGCCCTTTGCCAGGGTCTGCACCTCGGCAAGCTCAGTCTGCTTCTGTTCGCCGGAAAAGGCGGAGAGCCGTTCAGCCCGGTGCGCCAGCAGCTTCTCTTCGAACGTGCGCCGCAGGTCGTCGTCGCTGGTCCAGTCGATCACGCCCGCGAAGAGACGCGTGAGCGGGCTCTCCGAGAATACTTCCGTCTTCACTTCGGCCGTCACTTCGACAAGCCGGGCACCCAGGCGTGTGCGGCGCTCGCCAATGAGCGTGTTGATGCGTTTCCGCTCGTCTGCCTCAACAAGCTTGGCCAGCGTTTCGTAGGTTGCCGCAGGACGCGGTACACGGCCCTCCAGGGCCGGGTAGATGGGCGAGTCGGGCAAGATGATCTCCAGCGCCTTAGCAAGCTGCATCCCGCTGCCCTTGGCGCGGGCAAAGTCCAGAAACGTGTCGACGACGACCTGGCACTTGTACATCTCGTCTGCATCACGGAAAATCTCGGCAAGGTGGAGGGCGGCAACCTTGTACTTTGGCAGGGCCTGTGCCCCTTGCTTCTCGTATACTTTTATGAGGCCCTGCCATGCTTGCGGGTCGGCGGCCTTGACGTCGGCAGCCTTTTCGTACGCGGCAACTGCCTCGTCGAGCTTGTCCGTTTTGTCGAGTGCAAAGCCGAGAAAGATCAACCTATATGGGCCCTTTGTTAGCCCTGCTCTTCCTCCGCCCAGCTACCGAAAGCACAAACTCCGCGTACGCTTGGTGGTTCTGCGGATCGGCTTCGAGCACCGCGCGCGCCTGTTCGATCGCATCGTCGTAGTGCTGCTGTTTCAGAGCTTCGCCGATGGCCTTCAGCTGTGCCTTGGCGCTCTGCTGCCCCCCACCGGGCTTGCGTGCTCCGGCCATTAGCAAGGCGGTGGCATTCCCGGTCGCAGGCTTGCGTCTCGATGTCCGCAGGGCCCGTATGGTCGCTGTGGTTGCTGCAGAGTCTTCCAGCTGTGCTGTCGTCGTGCCGGTGCTGTTGCGCCAGGTCGTTTTGTGGGGCTCTTGGTACCTGAAAATCCCCGCCGGACCGCTGTAAAATTAATCCGGTTTACGGAGCAGCTCGCGATAAGAGATTCTTATCTTTACCTTTTTTTTTTTAAAAAAAAAAGAAAATGTCGTCCCAAGAAAACTTCAAACTCTCGCCAGCCGACCGTCCGCTACCAGCTGTACACAACGGCCTTTGCACACTCGCACCAAAATGGACCCCAGCCCGGCAAAACGTCGAAAGACGGACCATTCGGTCCCGGGGAAGGACTATGCGGCGCTGCCGTTTGACGCGGCTGCGGCGGCCTCGGCCGGGCTCTTTCGGCCCAGCACGTTCCTCCTCGAGACGGCCGAGCTGCTGGAGCAGAGCAAAGTCGACTACGGCGAGCTGTTTCCGAATGCGGCAGACATTTTGAAGGAGCTGAAGACAGTCGTGGAGGCAATCGAGGCGCACGAACCTGTTCCGGTATGCCATCTTTTTTTTTTTTTTTTTTTCTCGCTAACCCCCAAAGATTGCCAAGGCTGCGGCCGCCTTTGAGAAGAAGCATTCGGTCAAGATCCCCTTTCCGACGCCACGGCCGGCGGCCGACTCGCTGCTCAAGCTGTCCATGGCCCCCCCGGCACACTGCAACGTGGTGGGCAGCTACGTCTCGAAGACGATGATCCGGTCGCAGCGGACGTTTGCCGTCGACTTTCTTGTCGAGATGCCGCGCTCGCTGTTCCAGGAGAAGGACTACCTCAATCTGCGCTACTTTTACAAGCGCGCCTACTATCTGGCGCAGATCGCCGCGGCCGTGTCGTCTGCCGTCCGCCGCGGCAGCGACGCTGGCCTCGCCCTCGACCACCTCGCCTTCGACTACCTTCACGAAAACCCGCTGCTTCCCATTTTCGTGGCTACCCCAACGATGGAGACGTCGGGGTCCGGCCTCCTTATCCGCATCATCCCCTGCTGCCCGGATGGCCTGTTCCCCCAGCAGAAGCTGCTCCCAAACAAGAACTGTCTGCGTCCGGAAACCGGTGCTGCGGCTGCGGCTTCGTCCGCGTCTACATCGGCAGACCCGTCGGATCCGACACGGCTCCCGCCCACGCCCTTTTACAATTCGACTCTCAAGGCGGACGCGGCCTATCTGCCGTATCTCAAGCTTTTGCACCACGCCCAGAAGACCTGCTCGGCTTTCACGGACGCCTGTCTGCTGGGCCGCGTCTGGCTGCAGCAGCGCGGCTTCGGCGGCTCGCTGGCGCGCGGCGGGTTCGGCGCCTTTGAATGGGCCGCCCTGGTGGCGCTCCTGCTGCAGACGGGCAGCAAGAAGAAGGCGTCGACCGCTGTTCTGTCGCCGTCGTGGAGCAGTGTGCAGATCTTCAAGGCGGTCGTGCAGTTCCTGGCCGGCACGGACCTGCTCCGCAGCAAGCCGTGCCTTCTCGGCGGCTCGGCGCCGGACAGCGGCCTCGACTCGCTGCGCGAGAGCGCGATGCCCGTGCTGTACGATGCCGGGCGGCAGCTCAACCTGGGCTACAAGATGAGCCCGTGGTCGGCGGCCATGCTGCGGCAGCACGCGAAATGGACGCATGAGCTTCTCAAGGACGAGTCGGCCCCGGACCAGTTCACCCCGACGTTCATTCGCCGGGCCGACATCGCGCTGGAGGCGTTTGATTTTGTCACGCGCATTCGCTGCCCGGCCGCCAGCGCCGGTGCCGGCCCTGACCGACACGGAGCGACGTGGGACTTTGGGCACAGCGTGTTCCAGGTGCTCAAGAAGGCCTTGGGCGACCGTGCCCGGCTCGTTCACGTCCAGCTGCCGCCGAGTGCGTCGTGGTCGCTGGACCAGCCCGGCCCAAACCCGTCGTCTGCCCCGTCCCAAGACCGGTTTCTGACGGTGGGTATTGTCTTCGACCCGGTCCACATGGCCCGCACGTCGGACCGCGGCCCGGCCGCCGAAGAGAAGAAGGAGGCCAGCAAGTTCCGCGCGTTCTGGGGCGAGCGCGCCGAGCTGCGCCGCTTCAAGGATGGTAGCATCACGGAAACGCTCGTGTGGATGGCCGGCCCGTCGCCGGCGGCGCTCTGCGAGGAGATTGCGCGGTACATCCTCGGCTTCCGCCTGCAGGTGGCCGACGCCGACATGCACGTGCTGGGCCGCAGCTTCGGGCGGCTGCTGCCCTCAGGCGGCGGCGGCGGCGGCGGCGGCGGCGGCAAGAGCAACATACCCGCGTCGGCGCTCTTCGCCCAGGCACGCGAGGCGTTTGCCACGCTCGAGAACGACATCCGCGGGCTCGAGGACCTGCCGCTGCACGTGCGCCAGATTGCGCCTGTGGATGCGGCGCTGCGGTCGGCCACGATCCGGCCACCGGCAGTGCACGCCGGGCCCAAGGCGGCGCTGCACCCCATGGACGTGGTGCTCTACTTTGAGGCGTCGGGCAAGTGGCCGGACAACCTGGCGGCCATCCAGCGCCTCAAGATTGCGTTCATGCAACGCATCGGCGAGGCGCTGGAGGCAGCCAATGCGCGGCAGCGCGGCACGAACACCACCACCACCGCCACTACCAGCAGCAGCAGCAGCGCGGTGGCGGTCGTGGAGAGCCACATCGGCCTGGAAGAGCGCACAGCAGAGGAGGACGGCCGGTTTGGCGAGGCGAACCTCGCCTTCCTCGACATTGTCTACCGCGGCGTGGCCGCGTTCCGCCTGCGCATCCACAGCGACCTCGAGGAGGCCATCCTGGTGCGGCAGACCCGCGACAAGACGCGCGCCCAGCCACTGCGGGCGGCCAGCGCGCACCGGCTGGCGGCGCTGCGGCGCCAGTTTGGCCATCTGCCGCTGCAGAACCAGACCATCGGCACGTTCTGCACGCGCTTCCCCGCGCTGTCGCCGACGATCCGCCTCGTCAAGCGCTGGTTCGCCGCGCACAAGTTGGCCGGCCACGTCACGGACGAGTTCCTCGAGCTCGTCGTCCTGCACGTCTTCCTGCGGCCCGCGCCCTGGACCACGCCGGCCAGCGCCACCCCCGGCCTGCTGCGCACCCTGCAGTTTCTCGCCCGCTGGGACTGGCGCGCCGAGCCGCTCGTCGTCGACACGTCCAGCATGTCCAACACCGTGCCCGGCGCCGACGAGCCCGGCGCCGACGGCGCCACCGCCCTGCTCGCGCTCTCGGCCGCAGCGGACGTCATGGCCAACGCCGGCACCGCCACCGCCACCGCCAGCAACGACCCCCGCACCCGCCTCGAGGCCTGGCGCAAGATCGACCCGGCCATGAACCACACCGTCCTCTTCGTCGCCGCCACCCACGACACCAGCGGCACCGCCTTCACCACCGCCGCCGGCCGCCCCGTGCCGTCCAAGGTCGTCGCCGCCCGCATGACCAGCCTCGCGCGCGCCGCCTGCCGTCTCGTCAAGGAGACCGACGCCGCCGGCGCCGCCGACCTCGATGCCCAGCGCCTCTTCCAGCCGTCGCTCGGCGACTTCGACGTGCTCATCCACCTGAACCTGCGCGTCATCAAGCAGCTCGTCTCCGGCGACTACGCCGAGGATGCCGACAGCCACAGCCACGGTCACGGCCGCCGCACCCTCTCCGTCTACAAGAACCTCGACGGCCGCACCGGCCGCCACCTGCACCCCCTGGCCGCCCACCCGGTGCAGCTGCTCCTGCACCAGCTCACTGCCGCCTACGGCGGCGGCACCGGCGGCGGGGGGCCTCTCGTGTTTTTCCACGGCGACTACGCCGAGGACAACGTGATCGCCGCCCTGTGGAACCCGCAGGTGCACCCGCGCACGCTGCGCGTCAACATGCCGTGCGCGTTCCGGCCGGTGGCAGCAGCGGCGTCAAAGAGCAAGAAGGAAAGCAAGACAAGCAGCGAGGCGGCCCGGGAGGATGAGGAGGAAGAGCCCCTGCTGGAGGTGGACCGCGAGGCCATTCTCGCCGAGATTGCACGCATTGGCGGGTCGATGATTGACAGAATTCAGGTCAAGGCCTGAACAACGTCATAGGGAACTCGTTTTTGTTAGCCAGAGCCTGCCTTCTCACCAAAGTGTGGGTAGACGTACACGGGCTGATGGGCGGTTTTGCATATTCAAACAGTTCATCTGCAGCAAAAATAGACCAAAGAAATCAGATACCATATGCTGCCCGTCCCACCACAACGCAATACTTAACAAGTTACAAGATCCCACCGTCGTTGCCGGACCAGCCGATACACGCACACCACCGCCTCTCGTCCCGAAGCAGAAAACAAAGCAGAAAGAGCGAGATGGGGGGGAAAGAAAACATCACACTGCCGCCAACATCGCGCTGTATCGCGTCGTGCCCGGAAACCCTGAAGCGGAATGACATACGAAAAACAAACAGCAGAGAAAAGAGAAAGTAAACAAGACTCAACGCAAACCAAACCAAAACAGCGGTATCATCTCCTCCTCTCCCAACTTATATTAAAGTGCTGTGGTAACCCCCCCCCCCCACGATTCCTTTTTCAGCACGAACCCCGCCCTGTCCGCTCGTCCAAAGCACGGCCTGGAAACCAGAAAACGAGCGAGTACAGCAAAGCAAATGGCGCACAGATCACTCGAAACGAGAAACAAGGGGAAAGCAAACCCAAGACGCAAACAGCCGAAGAAACAAAATTGAGAGAAAAGGTGACCAAGAAGCGGGTAGTGCAAATCCAAGCATAGCCCCCAGAGAAGTAATGGTTGCAGAGGAAGAGGAAAGCATCTGCTTGCGACAGGTGGTATCATTGCGCCCAGAACCCAAACAGAAAAGGAAAATAACCAAAACAAAAGTAAGAAAACAAAAGTCATCGAGGGCGGCCGTAGGTCGTCGGGGAGCTAAGACCAAAACAAAAGGAAAAACGAAAGAGGAAGCAAAAACAAAAACGAAAACGAAAACGAGAAACAAGAAACCTGGCTACCAACCCTTCTTTCTGGCGAAACGCTTATTCAGAAGAGCCAGCACCTTGGGCACGTTGAACTGGACATACTCGAGGTCCAGCTCTTCGAGGTTGTCCTTCTGCATCTCCAAAAGGTCATCGAGCTTCAGATCGAGCTCTAACAGACCCCGGGTGCGTCCTATATGATGGAATCCGTTAGTGGGTGCCGTCTAGCAGAGGGAGGAGAGAAACAGAGACAACCTACCCTTGTAATGCAGCGAAATGACAAACGTGCCTGGCAGCGGGCTGGTAAAGTTGAAATAAATGTTGGCCCTCCGGTTATCGGGCACATTGCTCTTCTGGATGACGCCCTCCTTTTCGAGTTGTTGATGCGTGAACTTGTATGGGCCGAGCACTTGTTGCTTCTGGGGTTTCCGACGCGTGCCCTCGCTCTGACTGCGCACATTGTGCAGGTAGCTCTTGTAGGTCTCCAGCTGGCCATTCAGGTACGTGTTATGGTCCGTGATGGTGGCAAAGACCTCCGCCAGCTTCTTCGTCTCGGCCAAGACACCCTCCTTCAGTGAGCCAAGATGCTGCAGCTCCTGCTCGACCTCGTCGCGCAGAAGAGAGAACCCATCCGACTTGTCGGTGACTTTCATCTCCTGCAACTGGCTCAGGAGCTCCATGGCGCGGATGCCCTTGCGCACCATGACGGCATCATTCTTGAACGTGGCAGCTGCGTCCGCAATCTTTTCCAGGCGCAAGGGACGGCGAGCGACCATGGACATGGGAGGGATGGAGCGCATGATCTGGACAAAAATGGACTTGGCCTCCATAAAGAACACCTCTTCCTGGGTGATGTCGAGCGCGGCGGTCAGGTCGTCGAGCGCGGCCTCCCAGCGGCTGAACAGGGGCAGGTTGATAACGCGGTTCTCCTTGCGTGGTAGCTGGGGCGGCGCAGAACCAAGCTCGGCCATCATGATGGCAAGGTGCGAGTTGGGATCGCGGCAGAGCTCGGGCTGGTGCTTGTCAATGATGGCGTGCATCGCGTAGATTTCGTTGAGTGTGATGGACAGTTCCAAGTCCTTTTTGGACAGAGCAACGTAGTTGTCCATTTCGAGGCTCTCGTAAAAGTCCTGCACTTCGCACAGGTCCAGCATGAACTTGTTGACGCGGTCCTTGTTCTGGTGGATAAACGGCTGCAGCTTGGCCATGTACGGCTCTTTGGCGTAGGACGGCTTGTTGGCCAGGTTCTGCAGCATCTTGGCGATCAGTGTCAGGGTGCGGCGCGGGCGCTCGGCCGGCGTGCCGTCGATAAGCATGTACGACTTGGGCGTGACAATGGCGGGGTTAATGAAGCGGAGGAAGAAGAAGCCGCCGATGAGGGTACAGATAACCTGGTCGTTGGCGTCGGGGTACTTCCGCTTGGTGAGGCTGCGGATCTGCTTGCAGATCCAGCGGATGCCGTACGGGGCCTCCTCCAGACCGTCGATAATGGTGGCCAGGAAGCCGTTGGCGATCTCGCTGAGCATCGTCAGGCGGGGCTCAATGATTGCCTGGACCTGTGGGTTCGCGGCGGCCTCCTCGGCACCGATGCCCCGAGGGAGAGACGCGGGCAGGCTGCCGGTGTCTTCTTCGATCTGGGCAATCATGCGGTCGTAGACCTTGAGGGGGTCGATCTCGAGGTCGAGATCGTGGAGCTCAATGAGGCTGTTGATACGGTCGGCAAGGATGGTCTTGAGGAAGCTCTGGCCGGGGCCACGGCGGGTGTAGGTGGTCATCATGCGGGAGACGGGAGTGTTGGCGCGGAGCAGCGACGAGTACTCGGGGGTGTTGTCGAACTGGTAGGTGAGGACGGACTGGAACATGGTCAAGAGCAGGTGCTCTTCGCGGCTTTCGTACTGATTTCCGTAAATCGTGAACATGACGGTCTGGAGCAGCGAGTCGATCTCGGACATGGAGACCATGCGGCACAGATGGGCAATGTGGCGCGGCTCGGACTGCAGCATGAACATGAGGTTGCCGTATTTTTGCGTCTTCTCGTCGTTGGGGAAGGCACCGACTTGCAGCTCGGCGGTATCTTCGAGGCGGCTGGCGACTTCGTTTTGCTGTGGGAGACGCTGCGTTAGTAGGGGTTCGGCCTGTGCTGCTGTTTTGCGACGCCAGTCCGACGTACCTCCTCCAGGGCCATGCGATTCTGGATCAGCAGGGCGATTCTCGAGTCCAGATAACGGACATCCTTTTCAAGAACGAAGTTTTGCTTGGACTGGGACGAGATTTTGGCCTTGAGGTCGCGGAGTTTCTTTTGCGCTGGAAGGGTGTCAGCAACCCAGAAAACGGGCAAATTGGCCAGGATCGATGCCTACCTTTGGCTAAATCGTCCTCGATTTCCAGGTCGGTCTCCTGCGCAGACATGGACATGTACAGCGCGGACATGGAGATGCGCTTGGATTGGCGCGCGCTCCGCGCGCCATCGTAGGACGACATGGTATTCTGTCGAGAGATGGGCTGGAAAGACGAGGATGAAGCAGTGGAGGCTCGTGACGGCGTATGCAACATGACCGACATGGTTGGTGTGTCGTCCAGGCCAGAGAGGCAGCAGGCAATGAATACCAGCCCCGGGGTGGGCAAAGGGGGACACAAGCCGATGCGAAGCTGCGCCGATGTTTCGAGAAACGATGGCGAGCGGGACGTGCGAGCCGCGAGCGCAAAAGGCCGGCGAATGCGCTTATACGAAGGATGCGGATGCGCCGGAATAGACGGAACGAAAATTTGAGGCACGGTCCACGATGACTGTTTTGCAGGAAAGGTTCGTCGTAGGGATCGCAGTCGTCGTGCAGTGTTTGTTTGTCGGGATGGGCGACTTGCTTGCGTTCGGACGATCGCGTGCGAAGCAACGAGCGAAGAAATGCAGGCGACGAGAGGCGCGTGGGTGGAGTTTGTGAGAAGGAAGAAGAAGAGTGGAAAGGAGGAAGAGGGGAAGGGGGGGAGGGGTTTGCTGGATTCGCTGGGGAGGAAGGGAGGAGGGA
>PCDN01000012.1:522740-603714 GCA_002778105.1 Ceratocystiopsis brevicomis
CTGTACGCCATGCCCGCGCTCGCCGCCCGCATCGCCGCCCGCTGCAGCTACGGCGTCCGGACCGGCGTGCCCGTCGCCGAGGGCCAGCCCGAGTGGCGGCTGCAGGTGGGCAACAGGACGGTGTCGGGGAAGCCACCGGTGGAGTTTGAAGGGTAGGATGGATGGATGGAGTTTTTTTTTTTTCTTTCATCCAAAGCATTTTTCCCCTTGTGTCTTATTTATTTTTCCGTCTTGTATTTACTATTTTTATTTGCAATGCCTTTTAGTTGCTGTGTCTTTATTTACTGTATCTTTGATCTATTTTGTTTATTCTCCCTTTTACGTTTTGCTTCCTATTCTTCTCTTCATCCAAACCAAATCAACTGTAAACGACGTGCTCGATATACTTACAATGGCGCTAACCAAATGGAGAACACCCCCGCCGCCGACGCCGGACCAGCATTTTTCGGACCTCCTTTAAGCGGACGCGGCACCTTCCCGCTGAGTTCGTTGGGGTCACCAGTCACCGACCCCATACGGCCCCATCTCCACTATTCCCGTGTTGGTCCACACCACCCCCCCCCCCCCTGCCGGTCCATCGGCGCCTTGCTCGTGGCTGTTGTCGACGAGATTTTTTGTCGCCATTTCTCTCCCTTCCTCTGCCGTGCAGGTTTTGTTTTTGCTCTTTTTTGGGGGATTTCCCTTTGTTCTGTTTTTTGGAGTGTTCAATGCTTTAGATTTGATTACTCGTTTCTCATCTACTCTTTTTTTTTGTTTGATTGTGTTTTCCTTCCTTTTTCTGCTTTCTTTTGTACTCGCTCTCGCTCCCCTGTCCAACGGACAATTGCGTGCTCGTCCCGTTTACCAACGGCCCTTGCACCTGTTGTTGCTGAACAGTCCAGTGCAATGGCCGAAAAACACGAGCCAGCTGGCTCTTCTCCCCCCCCAGCCAGCACTGCCTCCAGCGTCAGCGAAGTCTCCCACGTCCTGCCCACCCCCCTGAACAAGACCCCCAGCATGGTTGGCTACCTTGGCGGCCGCCACAACCGCCACGACAGCACCTCCTCCAACGACTCCGACCCGCTCGAGCCGCTCGCCCTCGCCCAGACGCCCAACCTCGAGACCGAGGCCGAGCAGGCCACCCGCCTGGCCATCACACACACCGCCACCGCCACCAGCCTCGGCAGCACGGTCTCGCGTCTGCCCGACTACGAGGTCGTCTTCGAGGAGAACGACGTCGAGAACCCGCGCAATTGGCCGACCTGGTACCGCTGGTTCGTGCTGGTCATCATGTCCTTTACGACGTGGGTTGTCGTGCTGTACAGCACCAGCTACACGGCCGCCATCCCGGGCGTCATGGACGCCTTCCACATCAGCAGCGAGCCCGTGGCCCTGCTGGGCATGACCACGTATCTGTTGGGCCTGGCCGCCGGCGCCATGGTCGTCGCGCCCATGAGCGAGCTGTTTGGCCGCCGGCCCGTCTACCTGGTGTCCATGGTCATTTTCACGTTGCTGGTCATCCCGGGCGCGCTGGCCACCTCGCTGGCGGAGATTCTGGTCGTACGCTTCTTTGGGTGAGTCTGCCGCCGGCATCGGTGTTTTCGTCTCGTTGTCTAACCCCCCCCCCCCACAGGGCCCTCTTTGGCGCCGCCTTTGTGAGCAACAGCCCGGCCTCCATTGTCGACATTTCCAACGAGGAGAACCGGGCCCTTTACATGTCCCTGGTGGCGCTCGCGCCCATGAACGGCCCTGTCCTCGGCCCGATCATCGGTGGCTTCCTCTACGAGTACAAAGGCTGGCGCTGGGACAGCTACATTGTGCTGATCTTGGGCGGCGCCGCCATTCTCCTGACCTTCCTGGTCAGAGAGACGTACGGCCCCGCCATTCTCAAGGCCAAGGCAGCCCGCAAGCGCAAGGAAACGGACGACGACCGCTACTGGTGCCGCTACGACGAGCGCATCTCCGCCCTGAAGCTGATCAAGCTCAGCCTCAGCCGCCCCTTTATCCTGGCCGCCACCGAGCCCATCCTGTGGTTCTTCAACGCCTGGATCTCCATCGTCTACGCCATCCTGTACCTGTCCTTTGTCGCCTACCCCATCGTCTTCACCCAGGGCCGCGGCTGGGGTTCGGGCATGACCGGTCTGGGCTTCCTGGGCATCGGCATCGGCTGCACGATTGCCGTTGTCTCCGAGCCGCTGTTGCGCCGCATCATCAACAGCTACCCCAAGGACCCCGAGACCGGCCGCGCGCCGCCCGAGGCCTCGGCCCGCATCATGATCATCGGCGCCGTGCTGACGCCCATTGGCGAACTGGTCTTTGCCTGGACCGGCCTGCCCAAGACGATCCACTGGGCCATCCCGATTGCGTTTGGCATCCCCTTTGGCTGCGGCAATTCGCTGACCTTCATCTACGGCTCCAACTACATGGCCGGCGCCTACGGCATGTACGCTGCGTCCGCGCTGGCCGGCAACATGGTGTTCCGCTCCGTCATGGGCGGCGTCCTCCCGCTCGCCGGCACCGCCATGTACAAGGCCATGACGCCGCACTGGGCTGGCACGTTCCTGGGCCTGCTCGAGGTCGCCCTGCTGCCGATCCCGATTGTGTTTCTGTACTACGGCAAGCGCATCCGCGCCCGCAGCCGCGTCATCCAGCAGATGCGCGCCGACGCCGCCGCCGCCGAGGCCAAGCGTGCCAAGCAGGCGCGCATCTTGGCGCGCATCCAGGCCAAGAAGGACCGTCGGGAGGCGTTGGCGGCCGTTGGCGACGAAAAGACCGACCTCGACGTGGAGAGTGCTGCTGCCCACGTTCAAGCCGACGAGATCGAGGAGCAGGCGGCGTCTATCCGCCGGCCCGTGGCGTCGATGTGAGCAGACGCAGAGAGAGTGTCACTAAGAACGGCGGAAAAGTAGGATGGATATGTGTTTGTTTTCGATTTTTTGTTCGATTTTTTTGTCCGGTTGTTCTCTTTTTTGATTTGAATATATCCCCCACCCTTTATTGTGCATCTTTTTCAATATCCGCCCAATGTGAGCACTGCTTCTTTCTATCCAAGAACCGTCGTCCGACAGTGTAAGTGGGCGGGCCGCTTAAGTGGAGAAGTCCGTGAGTAGACCCACGTGTTGCCGGCAAGATCCGAGAGATCCATCTGTCCTCGAGTCCGCCTGTTCCCAGCGTTGCCGTTTTGGGGGACTGCTCACTTTTTCTTTTTCCGCTTGCCGCCGCCGGCCGCCGGGGCCGGGTGCTCCGTCCGCAGGTGCCGGTGCAGCTGCGTGTTGGACGCAAAGGCCTCGGCACAGAGGCTGCACACAGCAGCGCCGCCTGCGGCAGCCCCAGCCTCTGCCTGGCGCGCTGCTCTCTTCTCCCGCTTGGCCTTGGCTTTGCCCATCTTTTTGTCGGCAGCTGGCGGCGCGGCAGCCTTGTCTCGCCCGTCCTTGACCGACAGGCCATCCAACTCGGCCGCCAGACGTGCATTGTCGTCGTCGTCGTCGTCGTCGTCGTCGTCGTCGTCCCCCTCCTCCTCCTCCTCTGCGTTATCGTCCTCATTTTCGTCCCTGCCGTCTTTCTCTTGTTGTGGTGCCTCTTCCTCCAGTATCTGCTGATGTGTGTCTGTAGGGTCGTCGTCCTCTTCTTGCTCTTGCGGTAACACCCCCCCCTGCTCTTCATCCAGCTGCAAGTCCCGGTTCTCCTTCTTCATTTGCCACCTGAGCTTCTGCACCGCCTTGATGTGCTTTTTGCTCTTCTCGTGCGCCTCGAATTGCTTCTCGCTCTTGAATGACTTGTTGCACACCACGCACTCGATCTCGTGCTGCACCTCTGACGCCGCATCGCTCGAGAATCCGCCCTCGTGCGCGTCCAGCCCGTCGTCCTCGCCCTGCGGCTGCGTCCATGCGGGCGCCACGTACGTCTCGTGGGCCGCCGCCCGCCGCTCCTGGTTGGCGGCGCGCTGGCGCGCCGCCTGTGCGGCGGCCGAGTCACGCAAGATCTTCTGGCGCTCGGCCTCGGACTGCGTGTTGGGCACGTAGCGCGGGTCGCGCTTGCGCACAAACGCGACGAGCGAGCGCACCGCGTCGTTGAAGTCGCGCGCCGCCTGCTCGCGCGCCTTCTTGTTGTCCTTCTCCATCAGCCGGCGCACCGCCCGGTCCGGCGCGTCCGCCAGCCGGTACTTGTCCTTCCAGCTGAAGCTCTTGCACGTCGCAAAGCTCGACCAGTCGCGGTAGAACGGCCGCGCCGCTGCCTCGTAGCTGTCGCCGGCACCGCCAAACGGCGCGTACTGCGGCACGGCCGTGCTGCCGCTGCTCCCGCCGTCCCAGCTCGCCGCCGCCGCCTCCTCCAGCGCCAGCTGCGCAAACGTCGCCGCCAGAATGCCAAAAAAGCCCGTCGCCGAGTCGTCAAACGCCACACCCGAGTGGAACCGGCCCATCAGCGTGTACAGCTCCTCCGTCGACGTCACGCGCACATTGTTGTAGTACCGCGGCCCCGCGTCGCCGTCGCCATCGCCGTCCGCATCGTCCGTGCCGCTGTCGCCACGCAGAATCGCGTCGCGATGCGAGTCGTACCAGGCCCGCTCCTGGGGGTCGGCCAGCACCTCATACGCCGTCTGCACCTCGGCGAACCGTCGCGTTGCGTTGTCGATGTCGTCGAGGTTGCGGTCCGGGTGCAGCTCCAGCGCCCTGCGCCGGTACGCCTTTTTGATTCTGCGCCGTCAGCCTGCATCTGGATCGAGGCTGGAAGCGCCAGTTGCCCACACAGCACACGTACGCATCGTCTGTCGCCGTCCGCTCGACGCACAGCAGCTCGTAGTAGCACGTCTTCTGCGGTGCCGCCGGTGCCGCCGCACCGCTGCCGCGGCCCGTCGACTGCTCGGCACCCATGGCACGTCTGCGGAAGCCCAGTCAAAGGTCGGGAACGCGACCGGTATTTATTACAGCCTTTCCGTGCCGGGCGTATCGTACTCGTGCTTGTAAGATACAGGCAAAGCCGACGTCTGCGGCCCGCAAAGCAAAAATCGGAGGTGGGGTAGCTAGGGGCCCGGTAGCTAGCCGCCCTGTGGCGTGCTGCTTTGGGCCTAGATCCTGCCTGAGGCGTCCAATGCCAAGCCGCGTTTAGGCCACGTTCCGGGCCCTGTCCCGCTGTATCGCATCGTATCTCGCTAGAGGCGCTTTTGGACGCGAGACGCGCTTCTCGCCTCCCGTCTTCACCCTTGCGGTACCATGTTCCCAGGAGTCTGCCTCTCCGTCGGCTTTCCAGGACTGCGCAGCATCACGTCCCCCGCGCCACCGGGGCGCTGACCCTGACCATGAAGTTTGCCCGCGGCTTCAAAGCAGCTCTCCAGAGCGGAGGTTTGTGTTTCCGTCCAGCGCTTTCAGCGGTCGAGGTCTCCATGCAGCTAATCCTTGCCAAGACTATCCCGAAGAGTGGTGCCGGGCTGCCATACCCTATCCCGCCCTGAAGAAATGCCTGAACAAGATCCGCGCCGAGCTCCTGAGCATGGGGCTGGACGCCGACTCGCTGCGTCAACTCTTGACCGCCAACGTCGTGTCAGAACGCGGAGACCAGGTGCCTCTCGCCCGGTATAAGTTTGACGGTCGGTTTCTTCTTCTTCTGCACCTGCCGCCATTAGAAACTGACCCCCTCTCCTAGTGAGCGAGTCGCATGTCCGCCCGCACTTCACCATCTTTGTCGATCTCGAAGACGGCATTGTGGTCGACGCTTCGCTTTCGCCTGCCTCTCGGGCGTTTCTGCAGAAGCAGGCAGACCTCCGGCGTAGCTTCGCCGCCGATGCTGCCGTAGACGACACCCCCCAAGACGACAGCGACCCAGCAAAAGACAAGCCCTTGCTCAAGACCGCTGACAATGCGAACCCCCCCTCGAACGAGTCCGCCCCCCCCGCCGCCGCCGCCGCCGCCGCCGACGACGACGACGACGACGGCGACGACAACAACAACAACACCGACGCTCACAGCATCAGCAGAAGCAGCACCACGCCCTCGCGGTTCCAGCGCGTCGAGGTCTCCCTCACGGCCGACAGCGAGTTCTTCGAGATCATCTACCATGACATGGCCGAGCTCGAGCGCATCGGTCAGGCCGAGCAGGTCGCTATCACCGCCGAGGTCGTCGAGCTCGGCAAGGAGGTCGCAGCGGTGGCACGGCCCGAGCGCAAGCCGCCGCGGGCCTCTGCGCTGCTGCTCGGCCGCAAGGATGGCAGGGGCGGCGGTGGTGGCGGTGGCGGCGGCGGCGCCGCCGCCGCCGCCTACCGCGAAAAGTACGCCAGCGACCTCTCGCTATGGCGCGAGCTGTTTGGGCTCTATCTCGATGCGCAGGTCTTCTTCTCGACGCGTGAGTGCGACCGCGGCAAGGCGCGCATGGCCGGCCAGGCGTCGCGCCAGCTCGACTGGTTCCAGGACCAGGTGCACAGCCGCGGCCTGCTGCCCAAGTTCCAGCTGCCCGCGAGCATGGCCGCCTATAAGCGGTTCCTGCTGCTCAACAAGCGGCTCTACTTGAATCTGCGGTTCCGCGAGCTGAACCAGACCGCGCAGGCCAAGATCCTCAAGAGTGCGGCCCCTCCCTTTTTGCCTGCCCTTGTTTCTCCTGGCCTCTTCTAACCCCCAGAATTCGACAAGTGGACGGCCCTCGGCGTGTCGCGCACGTTCCCCGACGCCCTGTCCCGTCGCCACCACCACGACCTGCTGGTCGAGGGCATCGCCCGCAACGTGTGCGCACGCATCGCCGAAGACGTCGTGGCCGTCGTGCCGCGCATTGAGGACTATACGTGCCCCGTCTGCCTCAGCCTGGCCTGGCTGCCCGTGCGCCTGCGCTGCCGTCACGTCTTCTGCGTGCGCTGTGTCATTCGCATGCAGCGCGACAGCCGCAAGTTTTGCCCGCTGTGCCGCGACGAGGTCGTCATGGAGGCGGACCTGACCAACCTGGACGAGGACCTGGAGAAGTTCTTGAAGCGCTACTTTCGCCATGAGACGAAGGAGAAGCAGCGCGCCAACGAGTACGAGCGCGGCGTCGAGCTGTTTGGCGAGGGCTACAAGCCGTCGTCGTCGTGCGTGGTCATGTGAGTCAAGGCAGAAGGCTTTCTTTCCATTGTCTATGTTGAATTTAGGGGGTTTTTTTTTTTCGTTGGGACATGATTGATACCCCTGGAGATGGAGATAGATGCTTTTCTCAGAAAACACTTGAAAACGTAAAAGGACATGGCACGCTATGCCGGCACACTCTCTGTCGCCCCCGGCTCGGCCTCCGCCACGTCCACGGCGGCCGCCGCGGCCAGCGCCGTCTCAAAGTTGCGGCACAGCGTGGCCGTATCCTCGAGCCCGATGCTGACACGGATCAGGTTCGGGTCCACGCCGAGCGATGCGCACCAGTCCAGCTCCTGATAGTGGGCCAGCACCACGTACGGCGACGTCAGCGTGAAGTTGGTGCCGAGCGAGGGGCCCTTGGCCGTGTCAAGGGCGTCAAAAAACGCAACCGCCTGTGCCTTGTGGTGAAACACAAACGACAGCAGGCCGCCGTAGCCGCCGTGCGGAATGCGCACCGCATCGTAGTTGGCGTGCGATTCGACATAGCGCGGGTAGTAAAGGCTGCGGATTAGCGGGCTGGCGCGCAGCACCGCGCAGATGGCGTCCGCGTTGGCGTTGACGCGGCCAATGCGCGCCGCAAAGTCGCGGCTGTTGCGCTCCATGAACACGACGTCCTCCGCCCAGTAGGCACGCGGATCGTGCTCGCGCTCCACGACCGCACGCAGCTGGCTGTAGTAACGGCCGGCACCGGTGCTGCTTCCGGTCCCCCGGTTCAGTACCAGGCTGCCACCCATGACGTTGCAGTCGCCCGAGAAAATCTTGGTCAGGCTGCTGACGACAATGTCCGCATACGGCAGCACGTTGATGTTGGCAAACGTGCCGACCGTCTCGTCGACCACGACGGCAAAGTCGTAGGTGTCCGCCAGCCGCCGGATGCGCACCAGGTCCGGACACGTCAGCAGCGGGTTGCCCGGGAACTCGCAGAACAAGCCCAGAAAGCGCTCGCCCGCGACCAACCGCGCCTCCAGATCGTCCAGATCGGCAGTCGATGCATGGCCGTAGAAGAGACAGCCAGCACCAAACTTTTGCAAGATCTTGAGCGTATCGACGTAGGGGAAGCCGTAATCGATGCTGCGGCACTCAGCAAACTCGGGGCGGGCAGCCAGCAGAAAGCGGTGGGCGTTGAAGATGGCGTTCATTCCGCAGGGGAAGAGAAAGACGTCGTCCTCGCAGACAGCGGTCGGGCCGCGCAGGTGCTTGTCCGCCCCCCCCGCTGCCTCAGTCGCCGCCTTTGTCGTCGTGGCCACGCCCTGCTCCTCTGCGTCAAGGTCCACAGCCATAGCGCCAGTGATGCGGCGGCGAATGGCTGATGTAGCGCGCTGCACAAACGAGAGGTTGAGGTTGCGGCCAAAGCGCTCTTCTAGGAAGCGAGCGATCTCGACGTCCTCGTCGTCGGTGTTTCCGTTGGCAGGCGCAGGTGTAGCAGCGGGGGTGGGAGCGGCAGCGGGGCTCGGCCCTGCCGCTGGTGACCGTAGTGTAGTTGCATTGGTGTCTTGAGACAGAGTTTTGCGGTATCGTTTAGGGCCAGGCGCAGGTTTTATGCCAGCTGGCGCTGCCGACGAGACCGCTGCCGTCGCTTCGTCCAGCTGCCGCACCAGGAGCCCGTCAGTGAACAGCTTGTGGCAGGACTCTGCACGCCGGCTCGACACGCCGTCACCGCTGTGCTGCCAGTACTGCTTGGCCACAGGGAAGGCATCCGGGTGCATCAGGATAGCGGATATGGTGGGCGCGAGCGACTGCAGAAAAGCAGCGTCAGTGTTGGTGCCGGCGCGGGCGGCTGCCGGGTCGAGGCCCAGGTGCACGACGGTGAGCCCGGCGAGAAGGGCCGGCGATGGGGCGTGCTTGTGCATAAAGGCCACACAGCGGGCGGCGGCAGGGCGGTTGGGAAAAAGCATGGCCACGGGCGCCTGGCCAGCAGCGTAGTGGTTGGAATCACCATAGCGACTGGAAATGCTGGTGGCAAAGGCCTTGATGCTGTTGTGGACGAAAAATCTGGCTAGGGGTCAGCGCCGTGTTTCCCGGGTGTCTGTTTGTTGCGGTTCGCGCCCCGAACCAAAGACGGAACAACGGGAAGAACAGACCTGGGGTATCCGGTGGACATGCGGGACACGACCCATGCTGCACCCTCCTCGTAGCCAACATTGGCACTCCATGTGGGCAGCGAGACGCTCACGGCCTTGCAGATTCCGGGTTAGCAAGCGCTGCCCGAGAAACGGACAATGAGGAGGGAGAGGGGGGGGCTCACATGCGCCGTGTCCGGCGGAATGGACTCGCCCAGCGCAATGTACGGCATTTCAGGTGGGATGGGGGAGGAGGGAGGGAAGAGGGTGAACCGAGGAAGAATTATGCGAAAGAAAAGAATAGGATAAAGCGATTGAGAATCTCTTCGATGTGTCACAGCGCACTAGAGGGGCAACTAGGAAAATAGAAAAAAGTTGGGGACGCAATCGGCGTGTGGGAGTTACACTAATAAAGGAAGATAAGAGGACGAGGTTTCTTGAGGTTGACGCGGGGTGTTATTCTTGTCCCTCTTTTTTCTTTTCTTCATATAATTTCTTGGTCGCCTTATCTCATGCAGCCAGCCTCAGCCGCCGCCCAATAAAGATTAATTGAACACGTTGGGTCGAATTTGCCCACCAGTACTGGACGCCAAGGAGAAGCATATCGTGTCTCATTCTCATTCTCATCGAGTACGGCCACCACAAAGGGCAGAGCGAAAGTGAGACAAACCAGGCTGCCAAGAAAATAGGAAGCCAACGAAGCCAATGGAACCAATGAACGAATGAAACCAAACAGGGCCTGGCAGAGATTGCTCTGAAAGTGTAGATAGAAGGGGGTGAAAGGTTAAGGAAAAGGAAATCCGAAAAGTCAAATACCAAGCAGTCAAGAAGTCCAATCCAAACATTTGAAAATCCGGGTAGTTGTTACACGGGCAGTTCAATGGTGCCGCCGCCGGCGGCTACCAACGCAGCTGATGCTGTCGCTCGGTGCCACGCTGTCGCAGTCGTCAAACATGATCGGCTCGTCATCTCTGTCGTCTCTGTCATCTCTGTCGTCGCCGTCACGGATGTACTCCGGAATGTCCCACCGCCCATGGCTGCTGCCCGAGCCGCTCGGCGGCAGCGGCACGTTGCGCGCCGAGATGTAGCTGCCCGGCCGACCCTGGCGCACCGACGCGCTGCGGCTCGCATTGGGCGGCGCCGCCGGCATCCCCCGGGTGCTGCCACGCTCGCTTGCCCGTACCGTGCGGTGGCTGCGTGAAGACACATGGCTGCTGCGCTCACCACGCTCACAGCGGTCGCCGCGCTCACTGCGGTCGCCATGCTCACTGCGAAGCTCACTGCGATAATCGCCACGTTCGCTGCGGTCGCTGCGTTCCACGCGGCTGACATGGTCGTAGGTGGAGCTGCGCTTGATCGACGGTGGTGGCGGTGGCGGTGCAACCACAGACCCTCGCCGGCTCCCGGCCGTCGACCGGTAGCTGTCCTCACCCATGGTCAGCAGGGGCGTGCGGCTGCGTGGTGTCTCGCTGTGGCCGCGGACCCGGGAGCCCTCGCCGGCGTAGGAGCGTGCCGCCGAATAGCGGCTGCGACTATCGTCGTACTCATATGGCTCCGGCAGCGCACGCATTTCTCTTCGCGACGTGGTACTCGTTCCCCGCATGCCCTCGTAGCCGTTACTCCGCGAAGGTGCATAGGCCGGGTACGCGTCCGGAAAGGTGGCCTGGCGCCGAAAAGGCGGCACAACTGTAGCCTCCTCGTACGCGCGGTCCCGCGACGACCGGGTTTGCGACCGGGACCGACTGCTCATCACTGAGTATGTAAGCGCCGCGCCGGCGGCGGCACCCATGGCAGCCATGCCGAGCATGCCGACCACGCCGACGCCGCCCCTGCTGTCGCCCTTGGATGCATTGTGCGTCGACAGGCCGTAAGAGGTCCCAGGCGCTTCCGTGGCGCTGCGCCGGAGGGAGCTGCGACCACCATCGCCCTGGTAGCGAGATGTAGACATAGCGTCGCGCGAATAGTACGCGTAGTCGGCTGGCATATCGGCACCGTACTGGGAACTGCCTCTCCGCGACGAGGCCCCGTAAGCAAGATCCGTGTCGGGGCTGCTGTGCGACCAATGAAGCACGCGACGGCCGGCGTAGTCGGTACCGTGGTGGCGGGAGGGCGAGTCGCCGTCGTAGTAAGACGAAGAAGTGTACAGAGACGGCCGGTATGCAACCTCCATAGTGTTTCCGTCTAGATCGGTAACGCGGGCACAGACCTCGCTGCTCTCGAGCGACGCGGAGGCAGCGACAACAGTAGCAGAGTCGCTGTCGAGACTGGCACGAGTCCCAATGACAGCAGCGCACGACGGATTGGCTCTTAAAGCAGCGGCACGGAATGCATGGACTTCGTCAAGCGAGTTGGCCGAGAGGACGAGGTAGCTGGCGCGAAACGGTTTGTCGGGCGAGGGCGTGGCCGGACAAAGCTGGAAAAGAGGCTTACGAGAATCGACGGTGCCAAAGGTGACGCACTGTCTGTTTGGCGGACAAAATAAGGAGAAGGAAAGTGTCGATCCGGACGAGGAAGAGGAAGAGGAAGAGGAGGATAGGGCGGGTGTAGAAAGAAGGTGTGCTTGTGTCAAATAGCGAATATCCAAGGGCTGAGTGATGGCAGCGTAGAAAGAAGAAGCCGAGGGCAAACGGCTGACCTGCACGATGGGTAGCATGGAGAAGGACGGGGCGAGCAGGAACAAGGCGGTATAGCTGCGTGTTTCGGACTGCCCAGCGAATGAGTGGGTTTTTTTTTTGAGGAGGGGGGGCGCTGCAGGGGTGTCTGCGGTAGCCCGTCTTATGATCAAGCGCTGGGGATCGGCCGGGAGGTGTGAGTGGCAGGATCGTTTGGCGGGCGGCAAAGCAGGAATGAAGTACGTTCAGGGCGTAGGGTGTCTGTTCCTTGCGGGTGCATGTAACTCGTATCGGTACGGCGGGTGGTCGTCCTGGGCGCGAAGAGGGTGTGGATCGGGTTGGCTGAGCCGGTTAGGGCTTGCGAGTCGAGCGGTTCGCAGCTCTTCTCTCGCTTTGCCTTGTCTCTCTCTCGTCTCTGTCCTTTTTTTGAGATGTATCGGTGCTGTTTTTCTCGAGACGCCCGGGAAGTCGGTGTGATGCAGGCGATGATCCCGCCTGCGCGCCAAGCGATGTGGGATGGTGGCTGCTGCTATTTTGCCTCGTCCCTCGATTCTGTTGTCGTTATGAGTCGTCTCGGTTTGGCTCGTCTTCGTCTATTGTCCCGTATTCTCATCGCTCTCCTCCTCCTCGTCCGCCGCCTGTGGACATGCTGCTTTTGTATGTTCGCAGCATCCACATTCGGCCGCTTCCAACCCCTTCTGACCACGCTTGACCGCCTCGGGGCCCCTCTGTATTGTGCCCAACACATTGCGACGCCCTCTTGCCCGACCGCCACGCCCAACAGCAGAGTCAGGCGAAGAAACGAGCGGAGTGGGACGGCGGCACGTTTGCCGTCCAGTGCATCGCTCCCCTTCGTCTGGCCCACCCGGCCCGCCCACGCCTAGCCCTGTCTGAACGTGTGGCAAGCAGACCATCGTCGACTGGCGTCTTGCCACGAAAACCGAGTACGGAGTAGCAGGATACTGCGTATTACTTACTGTACGAGTAAGGTGCGCCGTCATCTGTCGGATTCCGAGTAGGGCTCGCTGGCTAATCAGCATGGAAGCCCGCCCTTCACTTCTACAAGAGTATTCCTTTTTAGGAAGTCATCACACATAGGACGAGAGGAAGGAGCGATTTTACCATTTTCCATCGTCAAATACGATGTATCTTACAAGTACATTCGTGTCGCCTGCCATACACAGCTGTAACGGTGGCGGTGGCCTCCTGAGCACCAGTGGGCCGTTGTCAGCCAACGACACCACGCTACCAGTCGACTAACCGGCGGGCCGTAGCAGGTCTAGGTTTGCCTCCCTGGAACCAGCGCCGGCGGTTCTGTCGGAAGATCCAAAATCGCTCGACACACTTACTTGTGGCATTAAGATATATTGTGCGCCCTCTGTAAAAGCAGGAGAGTACACCGTATCACGAGCTTTTGTCCTGCATACGACGCATACATCTCGCATCAGGGCACATATCACATCATGGATATAATAGCAAAGAAATGCAGGAAGCTTGCTCATGTCCCCTGCTGGGCCGGCTCGTATCCTTCGCCAGACACGTCGTGGCAACTGGTAGCCAGCTGTCCGCTTTGATACGGCTCGGAACTGTCGTCAATATTTCATGTGGCATCCGAATGGAAATATACCCCAGTTCAGGCCAGAGGCGACAGGCATCTCCTTGAGGAACCTGACGCTGTAACACGCACTGTTGCTAGCCAGCCATTCCTGTCTCTTCTGCCGCTGGGGATAGTTACCCCGTCGTAAGACGACACAGAAGGATGGCAGAGCAGCTGACTTTGTGCGAGGACGATACTGGCCGAAGCGCTGATCACTGACAATCCTCGTATTTGGGCCGCAAAGCTGATTCATATTACGGAACATTAGATGTCGTCCCTGCAAGATCAAGTATCTTAAACAACCCCTTGGTCCAACCCCTTGAGCACTTATTCCATATGCATCGTTCTCCGTACGGGTCCGTGACGTGGCGCATCCTGGGCGGGCCAGGCCGGAGTTGGTCCGGAAACCGCCCATGTTATGTAGTACGGAGTAAACAAGAAGCAACGGCATTGTTCGTGGTCATTATCCAACCATTCTTCGCTCGATGGACCTTGCCTTGCACAGAGCCAGGGACACGCGGGCCTAGGCAAGGAAAATAAGGCCCAAGCTTGAAGCATCCGTTTACACACCGTCATTTAGGCGAACACGATTGGAGCTGATGCCCCGCCCTTCTTTTTTTCGTTGCCCGAAACGCTGTCCATTTAACGCCATGCCTGTGGTAAAATCAACACATCTGTAGCCAGCCAACGCCTCTGTCCAAGTGCGTTTCCTGCGGTTGGCTCGTTTCGACACCCAGGACCGAGCTTACGCCTCGCAAAGGCTGGATGTTACCCTCCGCCGCCTGAGCTCCCGCGCGTGCTCCCGAGGTTCATCCAAGTTCTCTTCCAGCCATGCCCGATGTCGGCTTGCCTCCGGTTCCTCGTTCATCTTTGCCGTCTAAATTTGTCGTTTTCAGTGATAATCCGCCAGTCATTTCGTTTCCGAGGCTTCCATAGTTGTGAACCCCAATCGAGCTTCCGCCCCGCGATCCTCGCGATGGCATTGTCGTGTTGTTGATGGGGTGAAAGCAAGTAGTCCAAGGTAAGGCCTAGTCCAAAAGGGGGGGGACGAAAAACAGCAAACAAAATGCCAAGCAAAGTATACAGGAAATATGGAACAAGTTGAAGTGTTCCATATAAAGAAGCCACATGGTCATGCTAAGACCATGCCTTCCTTGGATCCGGTGTTGAACGCCCCATGTTTTGGTTGCAAAAACAGCAGACAGCGCATCGCACAGATTGACCCAAGTACGGTAAACAAGAACGCTGATCTGGGGGACAGTTGCTGCGATGTTGTATCACAAAACTCCCCCAGGGCGATCCAGCTCCGTAGTAAAGAAAAGGAAAGAAAAAAAAAGGGAGAGGAGAATGCCACAACGACACGTCTAGAGAATGCCCCAAGAATCCTCGGCAGCGTGGCAGAACTTGCTGCACGCAACACTCGCAGAAAGGCTGTAGTTGCTAATGGAAATTTTGTCATCCACGTAGGCGTCGGCAAAGTTGTCGGGCCCCTTGGCCATGGCACCCACAAACACACAAATGCTCTGCTTCTCGTCGACGCTGTCGATGTAGTCCCGCACCGGCTTCACCTCGGCGTCGAAACTCAGTGTCACCTTGCGACAATTGGGAGGCAGGTGGTCCGTAATTGGGTTCTTGATTACTCGGAGCAGCTTTTCCTGCGAGTTAGTTGAGCGGATGGACAGCCGGTGCAGTAGCTGCACCATCAAACCAGCAAACCGCTTGAATGTCCGAGGAATCCGAACGGTCGGCGACACCTCGATTAACACGTCCTTTGCTGTGAGTATGTAAATCTGCAGCTTGCCGGCCTTGTTGATAGGTGAATCGAGAAGGGTAAGAAGGCACTGTACGTTGCGTCGAGTCTCAGTATTCGACCAAACCTCCAAACCATTTTTAAGGGGGAATGGGTTGAAAACAAAACAAAAATAAATTGGCAAACCTGGTGGGTGATGTCGGGGCGGGCATCGCTAATATCGCGGTTCATTTTCCGCATAACACCAATGTGCTCGTCGCTGTTCAGCAGCGAGTACTTTTCCTCACGGTGGACCGCACCGCGGCCGGCGGGACCGCTCGGGCCGGAAGAGGCGCGGTAGGTTTCCAGACTAGCATTGGCAAGGACAACAATGAGCCGCCTTGTGTCCTTGTCGGAGTTTGCGATCGGGTGGTGCTGCTCAGCAACGAGCTGGGGAAGGGCAGGGGGAGGCAGAGACTGGGTTCCTGGAAGATCCTGTTAACAGACATAACAAAGAAGTCCGGTGCTTGAACGAACCTCCGCTAGACCTACTTTGTCTCTTCCCCGCGCGCTGGAGTTCCGGGGTAGCCATGGTGCAGTTGTTGCGCTGTTGGCTGAAAGTATATACGGTAGAAGTATGTTATCTAAACGCTTTGACTTGGGACGAAGGGAAGGGGGGTTGAAAATAAACCTCGAAAAAAAGGGGCCGAATTTTTTCTGTTTTTTTTTCTTTTCAAAAAAATAGTCCCGAGCACCAGCCACGGTTCCGTTCAGCCACGAAAATATCACGTGTAGGTGTCACTAAAATATTTCTGCGGGTAGTGTCAAAAGTGTCACACACAAGTCATAGCGGGTTTGCATTAGTGCCGGTTTTTGCGAGATATTCTCGGCGTCTTTCCGTTTTACAGACAGACGGGAGTCGGTCTCCAACTCTGGTGTTATGGTAAATCTTTCTGAATTTTTGTAATATACCAATTACGGTTCCGCTCTGCGTCGCTCCATGTCATCCGTGTCACATGACGTCCAGCTGTGGCGTTTGGTAGGCATTGATCGAGCCTGAAGATCCAGCAACGTCTAGCCAATCAACAGGGTCCCTTTGGACCATTCAGCGGTTTCTTGTTTTTATTACCGCGTCAGAGAGCTCCATAAAAGTCGGCTTCGTGGGACTTTCGCTCGGCAACGGAGTAAGATACGTACCCAGCTCCCATGCTTTCCGGCCGTTCCCCTTAGCTACTGGCATCCTTTTTCTTCTTTTTTTCCCTTCTCATCCGTCATCGCAAAACGAGCATCCGCAGCGTGAATTGCGCTTAGCACACGTCCTCCTTTCGTCCATTCCGCCCTTCTACGCTGTTTGCGTCTTCGCCGCTTCTTCCTCGCCCTCGGCTCTGCTCCCACATCCCAGCTCACCGTGAATCCTTCCCACGACCGCCCATCATGCTTTCACGACGTGTCCTCCTGGCTGCCCGGTCCGCCGCGCTATGCCGGCCCCAGCAGTCGTTGCGCCAGGCACAGCTCCCACTGATGTTCCGGCATGTGCGCACCTACGCTGATGCGATCATTAAGGTCCCCACGATGGCCGAGTCAATTACAGAGGGCACTCTCAAGCAGTTCAACAAGCAGATTGGCGAGTATGTTGAGCAAGACGAGGAGATTGCCACGATTGAGACGGACAAGGTTGGTTCCCCGTGCTCTCGCCATCCCTGATGGTGTGTCGGCGTCGGTGTGGCAGCTGACCCCTCCCTTTTAGATCGACGTGTCCGTCAATGCGCCAGAAGCCGGTGTGGTCCGCGAGTTCTTTGTGGCTGAGGAGGATACGGTCAACGTTGGCCAAGACCTGGTGCGCATAGAGGTCGGTGCAGGTGCTCCTGCGCCGGCGACAGAGGCCCCCAAAGAGGAGGCTGCGGCCGCCCCGACCGAGTCAAAACCGGAAGCCCCCAAGCAGGAGGAGAGCAAGCCTGTCGAAGCGCCGAAGGCTGCCGCTCCGGTGAGCGCGCCTGCACCGCCAAAGGCCTCCAAGCCGGAGACGGCGCCGGCAGCGCCCACGCCCACGCCTGGCAGCCGTGAGGAGCGCAGAGTAAGTGAAGCCCGATACCGGATCCCTGACTAGGGTCTTGAAGCGTGGCGGTGGCTGACACGGTGTTTTACAGGTCAAGATGAACCGCATGCGCCTCCGGATTGCCGAGCGCCTCAAGCAGTCGCAGAACACGGCTGCGTCGCTGACGACGTTCAACGAGGTCGACATGTCGTCGCTAATGGAGTTCCGGAAGCTGTACAAGGACGACGTGCTGAAGAAGACGGGCATCAAGCTCGGCTTCATGAGCGCCTTCACGCGTGCGTGCGTGCTTGCCATGCGCGACATCCCGGCGGTGAACGCGTCGATCGAGGGACCGAACGGCGGTGACACCATTGTGTACCGCGACTACGTCGATCTGAGCGTGGCCGTGGCCACGGAGAAGGGCCTGGTGACACCGGTTGTGCGCAACGCCGAGAACATGGACCTGGTGACCATTGAGCGGTCGATTGCCGACCTGGGCAAGAAGGCCCGCGACAACAAGCTCACCATTGAGGACATGGCCGGCGGCACGTTTACGATCAGCAACGGCGGCGTTTTCGGCTCACTGATGGGCACGCCCATCATCAACCTGCCGCAGACGGCTGTGCTGGGCCTGCATGCAATCAAGGAGCGCGCCGTCGTGGTGAACGGAAAGGTGGAGGCTCGTCCCATGATGTACCTGGCGCTTACGTATGACCACCGGCTACTCGACGGCCGAGAGGCCGTGCAGTTCCTGGTCAAGGTCAAGGAGTATATTGAGGACCCGAGACGGATGCTGCTGTAAGGCGGAGGAGGGAGGCCTTGTACAGGGTAGCTTGCTCTGCCCTATAGAGTGGGCGACCTATTTCTGTAGATTTGTCTAATTTCTGCGGTGTATTGTTTATACTCTGTATTTGCGCTGGATGCAGTTTTTTTTTTTCTTTTTTCTCGTCTTCAATGTCTGTGGTCGGCTTGTGCTCGCATTACGTCTATTTTTTAAAGGGCATTGCAGGATGTCACTCTGTTGGCGGGTTGGAGGGAGGCCTTTGGTATATAGACAAAATGGTAGACAGGCGGAAGACAGGCGGTTCAGGCAGCATGCAACAATGCTTTTGGGGAAAAATCACGACTCTGTCGGTCTTACTTGCGTCCATCCCGGCAGTGTTGTGCCTTTCCGTTCTGCTGCGGCCGGCAGGCCAGGGTCTCGAACACGGTTGCTTTGATCGCTGTTTCGGTGTCGTTTCGGGAACTGGTCTCCCGCCCAGACAGACTACCACCGCAGCACAATCAGCCTATTTTTCGGTGCGGACAGGGGCAAGAAGATGCGGGAAATGAATCCCGTTCTATTTCCATTGTTTTTTCCGGCCCTGTCTGGGGCTGGTAATGCACTTGAGTGTCTCGCTTCCCGGTCGGGGCAAAGCACGAGGACTTTAGTGATAAACAGTTTGTTCCCGGTTTCAGGCTGTTTTCGTCTCTCCGTCCCAGCTCTCGTCTAACTCGAGATTGTTCCATGCGACGGTTAGGTGCGGTGTCGTCTCGAGTTGTGGAATCCGGTCAAGTGGTCAGAATATGTGACCTAAATTCTACTTGGCTACGCAGAGCCGTTGACAGCTTCTTCAGATGCCTTATCGTGCCAATGAACATATTATATTCTAGCCCATACATTCGTCGTCGCTGTCAGCAACAAGATTCCAGAGATAATGGAGAACCCAGAACAGAGCTGGTCTTTGGCCGTGTTATAGCTTAATGCATATTTGACAAAATGCCATCCACAAGTCAGACAAGGATGACACTTTAAACAGCTTGCGTGCCACTTAGCCGCCCTGTGCCCCGTGGCTGTTCCCAGCTGTCCCGGTTCTTGGGGAGCTCAGCTGCGGTGAACAGTGTCCGGCACTTCTTGGGTATGCTGTAATCAGGGAGCGTCAGAACTCGCGTTTCTACAGCGGCTCCGCCAGTTTTCTCTCCGTTGCAGGTCTCTTACAGAATCGGTTTCGTGACGTTTGGTGGGAACGCTCAGGGCTGTGGTTGGTGGGTTTTGTGGGTAATCAGGGGCACTCCCGCCGCCAAGACCGCTATCCGGCCGTGCTCCAGGGCCAGGGGCTGCTGGCTTACAGAGTTCGAAAAGGAAAAACAGGAGACTGGATGAAGGAAAGTGAAAAGAATGAGCACAAATATTCACTAGAAAATTAACCGAGAAAATAAAAGAAACTACAATAATAGGAAGAAAGAAAAAAAGCCTCCCAGATAAGCTGGTATATATTTTCTTCAATTAAAAAAAAAGTAGGAAAGATGGGAAGAAAAGGGGAAAACCCCAGCTCGCCCAGGCTTGCACCAACCTTCTTTCGGGTTTCAACATCGCAATGCAGCAGAGATTGGCATCCCTTGTAAGATACCCTTACCCGGCTTCCGCTTCGACCCCTACCCGCAACTCCTCTACCCCCGACTCCTTGATCCTCCTACTCGTATACACCCCCTCCCAGACACACACCAGCCTCGCCAGGCAGCACGCTGGCAAATACCCTGGCCCTGTTTTGTAAAAAAATCCCCACGCTCTGAGGCTTTCGACGGCATGCCAAGAGATATAAAACAACCGTATGACCTTCCTCGGAACGTGTTTGTTTTCCCTTTCTTTTTTCCTTTTCATTCTCTCTCTTGTGCATTCTTTTCCACTATCGAAGTGTGCCATCTTCTTTTCTTTCTTTTCTTTATTCTTTCCCTTCGCAGCCTTGCTAGTCAAGAGCAGAAACCGCGTTGACCGTGGATTTGGTCTATTTCTTTCTTTTCAGCACATTCTTTAATCCCCCGAAAAGGCTGTATTTTTTTTTCTTTTTTTCTTTTCTTTCTCCCCACTCTAAAAATACTCAGACAACCAGCACTATGGTTTCTGCGAAGCTGGTCTGCGCAGTAGCGTTTTTTTCTCTCTCTGTCGCGGCGCAGAATGCGGGTGGTGGAGGCGGTCGTGGAGGTGGTCGCGGAGCTGCAGCAGGAGCTGCAGGCGGGGCCGGGGCCGGAGCTGTTCAAGCCGGTGGTCGGGGTGGAGGTCGGGCAGGCGCCGGAGGAAATGCTGCCGGCAATGCTGCCGCCAACGCAAACGCCAATGCCAACGCCAAAGCCAACAATGCCGGCAATGCCGCCGCCACAAATGCTGCAAACAAAGGTGGTAAGGGGAACGGCAACACAGCCGCTGCTGCTGCGTCTTCTCCAACTGCTGTCTCTGTTGCGGCGGCGTCGACCTCTGTCGCCGTCGCTGCTGCTACTTCGTCTGTCGCCGCTACGACGAACAACAATGCGCAGAACAACAACAACAACAACAATGCAAACAACAATGCAAACAACGCTGCTGCGGCAAGCAACACTGGTGGCAACAGCGCCGACAGCACCACGCTGAATGCCGATGCCATTCAGTCTGGCTCATTCTTTGACGGCTCGGATGGCCTCGGCGCCGAAGCCACCCAGGCTCTGTCGGCCACGTCCCAGAACAACTTTATCAACTTTTGCTCGGGCAAGACCCTGACCAATGGTCTGCAGATTGTCGACGGCTCCTGCAACGGCATCGGTGAGTAGTCGTGGTGCAAACGGATTTTTTAACAAAATTAAGAGCCTCAACACTAACAAAAAAAAACAGTCATGGGCGATATCCCAGCGAAGGCCAATATGATCTCCACTGTGGTGCTGTTCCCCCAGAACGGGCAGACCCTCACGGCCGGCCAGGACTTTAATATTAGCGTCCAGGTCAACAACCTCGTCGCCGGCTCCTTTACCAATGCCGATGCCACGTACTATGCAGCTCCGCAAGCCCTTTCGGGTGGCAAGATTGTCGGCCACACGCACGTCACCGTCCAGGACCTTGGCAGCAGCCTGAACCCCCAGACCCCGCCGGACCCGACGATATTTTCGTATTTCAAGGGCATCAACGACGCCGGAAACGGCCAGGGCCTGCTCCAGGCGGCGGTCCCCGGCGGCCTGCCTGCCGGGAACTACCGCGTGTGCACGCTCGTGTCGTCAAGCAACCACCAGCCGGTGATCATGCCCGTTGCCCAGCGCGGCTCCCAAGACGACTGCTCCAAGTTCACCGTGCAGGGCAATGGCGGCACCACGAACGTGGCTGCCAACGACGGCTCAGGGTACGTACAGTCCCCTCTTGGTTTTTTGTCTTTTTCCATTAGTTTTCCTAACAAACTTCCAGTGGTATTGCTGCTGCTGCTGCTGCCCAGTCGGCCGTCGCCCTTGGTCCCGGTGCTATAACTGCGGCTAGCAATGGAAATGCCGCTGCTTCTACGCAGACAGGAAATGCTGCCGCTACCACGCAGGCTGCCGCTGCCACGCAGGCTGCCGCTGCGGGTGGGCGGAAGGGTGGCAAGGGCGGGCGGAACGGACGTCTCACGCGGTTCGCCCGGCGGGAGTTTGTCGCTTAGAGGGAGCTATGACAGTGGGGGACACGAGCCGAGTTAGGGTGTTCCTGGTGGCTCACGGCAGTCATCACCAGGTTGTTGAAAGTATTTTGTTTTTCAAAGGTGGTTCTTATTTCTCGTTGTCCTATTCTGTATCTATCGTCGTGTTGTAGTTATTGCGCTGTTCAACTGAACTCGCCTTCTTCCCGTATCACGAGCCCAAAAAGAAGTCGGGAATATGAGAGTGAAGAAGACTCAGACTAAAGAACACGGCAGTTTCGGGTCGCTCATGGGACGGCTTTCGCCTGAGACCTACCTGGGCCCTATTGGAAATGAGAAAACATGACGAGGCTGCCTCACACGAAAAAGTATTAGAGAGCCTCATCGAAACTGAGTTCGGATGGGTTTCACGAAAACGTATGGGAAAAGTGGGGCATACACAACTCAACCAATAAGCATCAACTACGATCGACTTCGTTCAATCGCAAAATCGGGTTTTTCTCGAACATCGCGAAACGACATCCTTTCGTCCCGCGCCCCAACAGCGACAACATCGGCCACCCCGATAAAGAAGAGCACCTATTGTACGCTTCTTCAACCTTTGATTGTTTCACATCACTCGCCATGGCGACGCATGCTGTCGCCGCAGCGCAGAAAGTATTCGGCGAGGTGACGGGCGTCGTGGTCTCCGCCGGCCTCATGCAGCGCACCGTTACTGTCCGCGTCGGCGGCCGCGTCTGGAACAACCAGGTTCAGAAGTACTTCAACAAGCCCGAGAAGTACCTTGTCCACGACCCCAACAACAGCCTGCGCACCGGCGACGTCGTGTCCATCTCCCCCGGTTGGCGCGTCTCCCGCCACAAGCGCCACGTCGTCACCAAGATTATTGCGCCCGCACAGGTGCCCGTCGAGGCGCGGCCACCGGTCCCGACACCAGAAGAGCGGTGGAAGGAGGCCCTCGCCCAGCGGGCGGCCAAGGATCAGCGGCGCGAAGCCCGGCTGGCCGCAACCGACGGCGCGGGGGCGTCGCCCGAACAGAAACAGCGCCTGGCCAAGCTGGTCCAGCTGGCGGAGCGGCGAAAGGTCGCCGCACGTGCGTTCGAGGAAACAACCAGGGACATCCAATAGGCGGGAGGACGGGAGGATGGCTTGTGCAACAGACGGCACCTTTTTTTTCTCTCATGTACAAAAATATAAAGAGTCATGCATAAACGGAAAACTCCCTCTGTTTATCTGGGGAAAATACTAGCTGCAGTATGAAACCTGCGGAAACCCATCCAAGCAGTGCGGAAGTCCTTTGCGAACCGGTAAAAAAAAAACACAACCCCCTTTGGAAAAGAAAAGAAGAAAAAACTGATTATAAAAAGCACCAATGCAGTCGGGCTCGTATGTATGTATATTGTAGATGAAAAAGGATGTCAAAGTGGTCCACATTCACCCACCCCGTTCGCCGAACTTGGTGGCCCAGTCCTCATATTCTTTCAGCCCCGACTTGCTGACACTCGGTCGGATGTTTACCAAACTGGACTCGAAGTCCGCCAGCTCCATCGGTCGAATTTCGTCCATCTTCGTCATCAATAAGGCATCGCCTAGCGACCGCAGTGGCCCCATGGCGGCATCTTTGGCCAGCGCCGTGACGTCCGAACCGGAGAAGCCTGCCATTGTTAGCTGTTTGCTAAGCCAAGGGGACAAAACAAAACAAAGTAAAACCCACCGTCTGTCAGCCGAACAAGCCGCTGGATGTTGCTTTCATCTAAACCGTGCTTCTGCTGCCCAAGAAGCGTCCGCAGCTGCACCGCCCGTGTCTCGGCTTCCGGGAGAGGAATATACTGCCGCCTGGAAAACCGTCGCCGTGCCGCTTCGTCAATGGCCCACGGCAGGTTGGTGGCAGCAAGCACCAAAACACGACTAGCATTCGCGTCGTTGCTGCCACGTTCAGATTCCTTGTCTTCCCGCCCAGCCGCGGCGCGTTGCAGGTCGCTCCATTGGATAAGAAACTCGGTCTTGATGCGCCGCGTCGCTTCGTGCTCCCCTGACCCGGACCGTTGCGACAGAATGCTGTCTATCTCGTCGACAAAAATGATGCTCGGCGCCAATGTCTTGGCCAGCACAAAGAGTGCACGCACCAGCTTTTCCGATTCGCCGAGGTACTTGCTGGTCAGGCTGCTGGCCGAGATAGAAAAGAAGGTTGACCTAGACTCGGTGGCTACCGCCCGTGCCAGCATCGTCTTTCCCGTCCCCGGAGGGCCGAACAGAAGCATACCCGTGGCAGGCTCTCGCAAGCCCATGAACAGATCCGGCCGCAGAAAGGGATAAACAACGGCTTCGCGCAGCGCCTTTTTGGCCGGCTCCAATCCGGCGATGTCGGACCAGTGCACCACGTCCCCCTGCACCACAATTTCGTTCAAAATCTGCTTGGCTGCCTCCGCGTCCACTCCCGGGGGCAGGTTCTTCAAAATCATCTGCTTGCGTTTCTTCCAAGGCAGCTGCTCTTTCGCGCCCTCTCCCTCCTTTTCTGCTTGGTCGTTTTCGTCCTGCTTTTCGGAGTCCTCACTGGACAACTGGTCTGACTGCACCATGTCCGCCAGGAGCTTTGGTGTCTCTTGGTTTGTCTGCGAAAGAGCCTTCTCATGGCCTCGCACCGGCTTCCTAGGTATCGCAGGCGGTGCCATTCTGCCAGCTCCTTTCTCAACAGATGGCGACGGAGTCAACGTCCCGTTCGAGCTCATAGTAACACTAGAGTGGACGTTTCGCCGGATCTCCACCTTGCTCCCAGACAGACTGTGACTCGGAGTCCCGGCAGGTGTGGTCATCCGGGTGTTGCTCGTTGATTTTGGCCGGCTTGACAGATAGTCTCCCATCTTTTCAGCCCCAGAAAACGAAGGCGTGCTGGACACCTTGGGCCGCCTGTCCGATGATGTCCGACCAGAATCAGTTGGTGTCTGGATCGACCTTCCAAGGGCGCTCGCTGCAGCGTTGAGCGAAAGAGAAACTGGTTTTGCATGTACCGCATTGCTGTCGCCGTACTGCTGTGCATCACCAGCAGCGCCTGTAGACGAGGACAGTTCGACGCTGCTGCGACTAGCGGACACAGCCACAGGATCAGGCACCATACGCTGGGGAACAAGACGCCTCGAATTGCTGTCCCACTGGAGAGATGTGCGGGAACCAGGAGATGCGTCGCGTGATTTGCGCGTGTTTGGCTGAAACGTTGGCACCGGGAAAATTGACGACGATGGCGAATCAGCAGCCGAAGAGCGCCGAGAGCTGTCCCCCTTCCCAAATGATGAGAGCCCCAAAGCACTCCATGCCAACGTCGCGGCTTTGCCCGCGCCCTGGCGTTCTTTCGATGACTTTAATGACTTTGATGACTTGGGGGTCGCTGAGCGTGAGTTCCTGGTGGAAGACGACGATTCTCCTGGTTGAGAACGGAGAGTTGGTCGGAGAGAATGCTGCTTGTCTTTGGTTGGCGACTTGGAAATCCGTTTGGTCAAGACCGTTCGCTCCGAGCGAGACGACACTTCCACCAACTCAGGTTCCGTGCTTGATTCGGCTTGATGGGCGGTGCTGCTGACGTCGTTGTCGTTGCCGTTGCCGTTGCCGTTACTGCTGCCGCTGGGCTTGCGGCTATCGCTGTGACTGCTTCTCTTGGCCTTGTCTCTTAAGGCATCAGACTTCAAGCCACGGCCACGCTCTCGCTCGCGGTCTCGATCATACGATGACATCCTGGTTGCTTGATACGTATGTCTTGGCGGTACAGGAGGCGTAGAGCGCGGAGGGTCTGGACGCGAAAGCTCGCTGTATGAAATGGCTGGAATTGTGCCACCGCCAATCCAACCATCGTTACCACTTCCACCCCGTGCCGGAGATGCGGTTTCAGTTGGGTATTCAGAAGCCGCATTGTAGGAAGCGGGTGTCTTGTTGGTCGGGTCGGCAGCAGCATCTTGGTCGCGCGATTGCTTCAGCGCATAGAGAAGGTCGACACGTTCTTTCGCCTGAAACTCTAATGCGCGCAAGCTGTCAAACAGCGTCCGTTCGTTCACGTTCAGGGTCTCGTACTGGGGAATTGCATTTTGCGACGATTTCTGGCGGATCTGGGCGACGGCCGCATTCCAGCACCTCAGCGCCTCATCTTCGTTTCCCTGCAAGGACGGTCAGAGGCAAAACACGCAAGCGGACACGACTCGCAGAACAGCTGCGTACCTGTCTTTCGTAGTACACTGCAGTTGAGCAGGTCAGGTAGCTTTCTTCGTAGATCTTCTGCAGTCTCGAAGTCACGGATCGACTAAGCAGCATCTTGCTGCTTTCACTGCCCCAGAGGCATGCGTTCACAAAGTGGGATCGAGACAGACGGGACGGAGTTGCCGCCACAAATTAAGTGAAGGGGGAGTGATTGAAGAGATCCGATAAAAAGAGAAAAGAATAGCGTCGCAGACTGAAAAAAAAAAGGGTGAAATGACCGTTCAGATCTCCCAAAAGAAACCGGTGAGATGGACAAACGGGTGCTGGAGAAGAAACGAAAAAAGCGACGCCAAGTGCAATTGACGAAAGTCCGGGAGACGGCTTTGGAATGGTCCAAGAGCGTCGGTTTCAGCTCAAAGAAAACATAGTCGTGTGTGCTTTGCAAGGCTGGCTGGGATGGCTGAGTAGTGCTAGGCCCGGCCTAATGCAAGGCGGGGCACCAGTGACGTATTGTTTTTGGTTTTTGGTTTGGTGTTGTCGTAGCATGAAGTTATAGTGGGTTTTCACGTTCTTCTACCATCTTACCAATGGGCACTTTTTTGGCTTAATGCATAGAAGCAACAGCTGATCAGGGTTGTTTTTACATTTTATCTTGGGTTCTAAGAGTTTAACCAACCGTAAGATACTCCGTACATTGTTGTCCCGCCATATCAGGACAATAACACGCGAATTTCAGCTGTTGTTCGCGGAAACCATGCGCGCAGTGCCGTCTCGGGATCCCGGCTTTCGTCGTCTTCAAACAGCAGCCGGTCTGTTTCATCCAGGAGCGTCTCAATGTGCTCAAAATTCACACAGAACCGCTCTGCAGCCTCTTCGGTGAGCTGCCGAGCCAACCTGGGGTCCTGGAGCGGCTTGAGGTTCTCGGTAGCATCCATTAAAGCCGACGGCAGAAAGTCGTCGAGTCGCTGGCTCGCCTCAGTCAGCGCCGCCGGCTGCAGAAGGTCGAGCTTGGCTGTCCTCCGCAAATGGCTCTCGTCGTCGACTGACAGCATGGCCAGCTCAGCAAACATGTCTTCCATGCCCGACTGCTCACAGAAGAATCCATACTGGTTGTCGACGAGGGCACTCGCTAGGTCGTCAATTTCGCCCTGAAGAAAGACAACGCGCTCGGTCGTAAAATCGTATGCGGACAATGTGTCGCGCGCTGCCATCAGGCAGTTTATCAAAAATATGCTGCCATCAACTGGGGTCGCTGCTCGCCTTGCCATTTCTCTGCAGCCAGCCAAAAACGTGTCTAGTGCTTCGTTCAAAATGGGTTCAAACCCGCGCTCTCGGCTTTCTAAGGTCGCCAAAGACGTATCGTACGTCTTCATAATGGCGGCGAGTTTCTCCAGTGCATCTTGCAAAAACTCGGGTGTTGCTAGGTCGACAGGACCTTGCTCGAAATCGCTGTGCAGATTGGCAACCCGGTCGCGAAGAAGAGAACGAAAGTGGCGTAAAGCTTCTTTTTCAAGATCATTAAGCGTCTCAACTAGGCTCGCTTGGTTGCTCGTGGTGCTGCTCTTGTTGCCGTTACCATTGGCATTGCCGTTATCGTCTTTGTCAGTGTCATGTCCATTGCCAGGGCTGCGGACGCTGTCACCTCGATCACCACCGCCGTTGTCGCCACCAAGAAGCTTGGCAAACGTGACTTTGTAAAAGTTCAGTAGGTTTGCAAGCCTAAATGCCAAGATTATTTCTTCGTTGATCTGGACAACTTGTTCCATGCGTTGCCGCAGTAGTCGGGCCACGCCCGACAAGTCCCGGCCCACGAGGTCGTTGAACGCAGCGATGGGATCAAATGCCGCCGCCCTATCGTCGTCGCCATCATCTTTGGCCAGGCGCCACACCTCGTTCTCGCGTCCCTCTTGGATGCCACGCGCCAACTCGCCACCGTCTGTGACGAAAAGAGACTCCAGCGCCTCTCGCTCACTGACCGTGGCGGAGTGAATCCAAGCGAGCATGTCGCCCGTATAGCGCAATGGGTCGTGTGCGGCGAGCTCGATGGGTTTGACACCTTGCCGCCCGCTAACGCCGTTCGCTGCGTTGTCGATGCCTGTGAGTGCGGTGTAAAAGGCATCGGACAGGATATTTTCGCGGGCTTCGGAGAATGAATCGAGGCAGCTCTGGAAGAGCGTTGGCCGTTCGGCCAGCACGCGCAGAGCACGGCTCATTGCCGACCCCATCTGTGGATTCTCCAGATTCAGACCCTTGAACTCGCGCTGAGCCCACTTGTACAGTTTCTGGTAGCCCAAGTTGATGCTCTTAGACGTCTGTTCCATGATTTCCGAACCGAGAGACTGGCTGTCCTCCTCAAAGCCCAGAAGGATCTCACAGTCTTTGCTTATTTTTTTGGCTTTCTTCAGCACGGCGAAGTATCGCTCATCCACGGGCTCTGCCGTCATAGTCAAGGCAGCTACTTCGTCGTCGGTCAGAACAAAGTGGCCGACAAAGGCGCCGACAAGTTGCCGCCGAAACTCGACATTGCGACGACGATCTATTAAACCGGACGCTTCTTCTAGAAGGGGCTGTGCTGCGCGATGTGCGGCATTGACTTCCGTCTTGATGTCGCTGTAAGTCCCGTTGAGCTTGTCGATGGTGTGGCCGATGCACCTTAGTTGCTATACGTGGATCCTGTTAGCTTCCACGACCGTAGAAAACCTCCATATTCGCACTTCGTAAAATCGACTTACATCTGCCACGCGACCGAACTCAGCAACGACATCGCCATTGCCTTCAATGACCTCCTTCTGGATATCCAATCGTAGCTTGCGTCGCGTTTCTGCGTTGTTTATAACGCGTCGCTCATCAAGTAAGGCCAGCGAGTCTCGAAAGTCGGTGTCTGCATAGGATGCTGACAAAATCCCCGCAACCTTGGAACTAAGCGGATTGTTCTTCAGAGAGGATGGGTATGCTGCTGAATGTGGTGATCGCGGCGACTTCAACGCGGAGCCCGAACCGGGCAGTGGGTCCGGGCTGAGGTTGTTGAAATACAGAGAACGAGGTGGCTCTGAAGTCATTGTCGGTTTTCAGAGCAAGACTGCACGTGGCGGCTGCGTGCCGAATATGGCAGCAAGGTGTAGGGAGGTTCCGGCGTTGTGCCGATGTGTTCGTTGAAGGCGTGGTCCTGAGTACAGTGGAGAGTTAGCTCTCACCGCCTTCTTATTAAGGCTAGACCATATGTATATATATATATACAATCTGCCGCCCGCGTCTCCGTCATTCCCCCGAGTCGCCTAGACAGGCAGGCTAGGCAGGCAGGCCAGGTGATTGTTGACTCCAACTTATTACATTCACACTTGTCCGCGACAAACTCCTCCAGTTCTCCATCTACGTTTGAGGAACCCGAAAGTTCACCGCCTGGCTGGTTTTATTTACTTGCCACCACAACTCTCGCAAAGCATGTCGACTGCCTTCCCCGTCTGAGGATTCCCTCGATCTCGTCGCGTCCTACGTCGAGCAGAACATTGAAGGGCAACACATGAAACACCAACTGGAACCGTTACCGACTTAAGAAACTTCCTATAATATCTTCGAGTGCTTAAAGTGGGCTGGCGACCAACGCCCTGGCGGTCTGGCAGAGTGCACGATGACGTCCAACGTCTTCTCGCGGCTAGCATCCCCTTCTAGCCGAGGGAACCGGTCTTTCTATGGCGAACTGCGGTCGGGTGGCAAACGTGACAACAACGATGGTATTAGTCGTGATAGCCCTGCGTTCGATGAGGAAGGCCAGGTCGGTCTAGCACTGGACGAAGAGAACTTGACGCAGCAGTTCCACGATAACGATTTGGAACACGCGGCCAGCCTTGGGATCGACGGAAGTCGAGCAACGATTGAGACCTCAGTGCCAGCAATCAACGTGCCGTCGAGAATCGCTGCTGCTTCGTCGGCGGCGCTAGGTGCGAGGCGAAACCCTTCGTCTGAACCTGACCGCAGGAACGTTCCCCGGCCCCAGTGGACCGCGTATGGTCCTAGCGCTGATGATGACGGTGACAACGACGATGTTCCTGGATCCTTGCTTGTTGAGGCGCAAGATGGAACGGCCCAGCTTCCCCCGATGCTCAAAGCTCAACCATTGCGGTCGAAGCTCGGCACAGGCCGACAGACTGCGTCATCTTCCCGTGCAGGCGGCGCTACCGTAAAGAGTCGGAAATTACGAGAGGAAGTGAAAGGACGGCAGCGGCAGCGGCAGCATCACGGCGACTTTTACCAAAGTTTTAACGGTAATAGTCACGGCACAAGGGCCAGTCCAGGCCACCCGGTGGTCTTTAACGAAAACCCGCCTGGAAACGCTCTACTGTCATACTTCACTGCCGGCCATAGCGGCCGAAAGAGTACAGCCTCGGATAGGGCCATGTGGAGATGGGTTAACGTGTCTAATCTCGACAACTTCATTCGGGACGTCTATGATTACTACCGTGGTTGCGGCTTGCGGTGCATCTTGCTTGCCCGGTTTTTGCATCTTGTGTGCGTGAGGTCTCCAGTTTATGTTATGTCACTTCTAATGAGGGTTCTGGGTGCTGACCTTTTTCGGAAACAGAAATGTTGCTTTTGTGGCGGTTTTCCTTACATTCTTGACGCAGTGTGTGGACTACACCAAGATACGGGGTAGTACAACGATGCATCAGGTTCTCGTTCCGCAGTGCACCAAAAACATGTCCTGGCTCTGGAATATAGGCCTATGGCTGTTTGCGTTTTACTTCATTTGGAAGACAATGCAGTTCTTCGTCTTTGATGTTCGGCGGCTGCTGCACCTGCACGACTTCTTTGTGCATTTGCTCCAAATCCCGGAGCACGACATGCAGACCGTTTCGTGGCAGGATGTTGTGGTCAAGATTATGGCGCTGCGGGATCAGAACCCTAAGACGGCGACAAACATGACGCGGCTGCAGCGCGAGTGGATTGGCAGCCAATCCAAGGAGCGTTTGGACGCGCACGATATTGCCAATCGACTGATGCGGCGCGAAAACTACCTGATTGCGCTGATCAACAAGGACATCCTGAATCTGACGATTCCGCTACCCTTTCTGCGAAATAAGCAGTTGCTCACGCGAACGCTGGAGTGGACGATATGGTTCGGCGTGCTGGACTTTGTCTTCGATGAGCGTGGACAGGTCAACCAAGAATTCCTCAAGGCCAGCCGCCGCAGCCAACTGAGCCGCATGCTCAAATCACGCTTTCTGTTCGCTGGGTTCATGAACCTACTACTCGCGCCGTTTGTGGCCTGCTACTTGGTTGTGGTGTACTTTCTCACCTACTACAACGTGTGTCCAGGAGTGTCCCTTCAGAGCCACTTTGCAGTCTGCTAATGTCGCTTTAGGAGTACCAGAAAAATCCGTCCGCACTGGGCGCGCGTGCCTACACACCGCTGGCCGAGTGGAAGTTCCGCGAGTTCAATGAGGTGGAACACTTGTTTGAAGAGCGTCTCAATATGTCGTATCCGTTCGCGACACGCTACCTCGACCAGTTCCCCAAGCGGAAGACAGAGCAGGTCGCTAAAACGGTGGCGTTTATTGCGGGCTCGGTCATGACCGTGCTCGCCATTGCTTCCCTTGTCGACCCAGAGCTATTTCTGGGCTTTGAAATAACTCACGACCGCACAGTCTTGTTCTACGTTGGCATATTTGCCACAGTATGGGCGACGGCACGCGGCATGGTCACGGAAGACAACAGTGTATTCGACCCGGAGTATGCGCTACGCAATGTCATCGAGTACACACACCACGAGCCCGACCACTGGAAAGGGCGACTGCACAGCTACGACGTGAAGATGGAGTTTTCGGAGCTTTACCAGCTCAAGATCAAGATCTTTTTCGAGGAGATCATGAGCATTTTCTTCACGCCACTAATCCTGTTCATGAGCCTGCCGCAGTCGAGCGACCAGATCATCGATTTCTTCCGCGAATTTACCATCCACGTCGACGGACTCGGGTACGTCTGCTCCTTTGCTGTGTTTGATTTCAACAAGGGCGTCGGCGCAACCAGCAACCCTGGTCAACGCCAGCGCCAACCGGCGCCAGTGCAGGCGCCGCCACCGCCCCCGCCACAGCATCTTCCACTTCTCGATACCCTGGGTGGCGGCAGCGGCGATGTACGTGATGACTATTATGCAACAAAGCACGGCAAAATGGCGGCATCGTACTACGGGTTCCTGGACAATTATGTGATCAATCCCAAGACAGGAATCCCCGGTCATCATCCGCCGGGAGGCAGCCGACACCATCATCACCATACTCAGTTCCACCCGCCGCCAGCGTTTCCTGGAGTGAATTCGCCGGCGCTGGCGGCAGACATGCAGAACTCGCGCATCCGGCATCGGGCTGGGGGCGCGACAGGGCAGCGATTCGGGACGGCATCGATGACCTCAGCATCGCCGGTACCGTTGATCCTGTTGGATACGCATAACCAGCCGTCGGCATCGGCGTTGGCCAGCCAGAGCACGCACCAGCTAGGGGGGCAGGGTGGTGGCGACGAGGGGAACAGATACGTTCCTACCACTGAGAGCTATATCGCAGAGGAGTCGGTCATGGAGGACAGCCAGACAACAGGGGGCGCACGGCCCTCGGCGAAAATGGCCGGCGAGGGATTTCAGGGCAGTGGAGGCATTGAGGAGTCGACGTGGCAGACATCACCGCCTACCGGCCTGTCGCGGGAAAATAGCGGTGACGGCGGCGACGAGTCCGACGTGGGCGTGCTGGGGCTGATGTACCAGTTCCAGCAGGCACACAAAAACCATCGCATGGGGGGCTTGCGGTAGGGCCGTGGCCAGTTTGTTTCCCTTTCTTATTTGCCGTGTGCAGAAAGTAGCACAAGAACCAGATACCCAACAAGGATGTGCCCGGTTTGGTGGCGTCGTGTGTTTTGTTAGGTTGTGCAGAAGAAATAGATAGTCGCCATAAATTCTCCCGCAACGGGGCGCCGTATCTTATCGCCCCAACGACCGCTGTGCCGGGCCTAAGCCCTGTCATTCGCTGCCCGCTTCCCCATCCGTCTCACCGTTCCTGTTTGTCGCCGCCTGGCGTCTCTTGCTTGATCGCTGTTGGCCTCCTCACCCACACGTCGGTCTGCTCGAACACCGGCCACCGCTTTTCCTTCCTTTTAACGTGCATCTGTTTTTCTTTATATGTTCTTCTTTGTCATTAGTCGTTTTCTGTTGTTTTCTTCTTCCAGGTCACCGTGGGAAGAAACTGCAGCTGCCATTCTGCGCTTCTTTTTTTTCCTCAACGCTTCCCTTCTCTCTCCCGGCCCGGCTGCAGGTTCACTACATTATTTCCGCCCTGCTGTTTCCGTATATACGGCATATCAATAGGACTTCTTCTGCTTGCCGAACGCCCTCCTCCGGCCCTTGTCATCGTCCCTCCCCCGCTCCCCCTCCCTCCATCGGTCGATCGGGGAAGCCAGCCGTCAAACTCTGACTGGCCCGGCCAGGGGCACCATACTTCCCCCTCACCTGGACACGACAATACGCGCACACATACACGCGTACAGTCACGCGCAGCATCGCAAAGTGAGCAACGGCCCACTACTGCTACGATGGACCAGGTCGCCAACGGGCAGGATGCCGCCTCCGAGCCGGAGGTCGTGCTGCTTCCCAAGGTCACCGGTGCGCTCGAGCTCATCTACAACCCGATGTCCACGAACCAGGCGCGCCAGGAAGCACAACGATACCTGGAGGTTGTCAAGGATGCGGCCCAGGCGCCCTCTGTGGGGTTTTCTCTGGCCTCTAACCCCGCGAACCCGCCCGTTGTCCGCCATTTTGGCCTCTCCGTGCTGGAGCACGCCATCAAACACAAATGGGTGCACTTTTCTGCCGAGCAGGCCGCTTGGCTACGACGATGGGTTTTAGAGCTGGCGGAGAACGTGTCCAAAGCCGACGCCCCCTTCCTGCGCAACAAGATCGGTCTGCTATGGGTCGAGGTTGCCAAGCGCTGCTGGGCCAGCGAGGTCTGGATGGACATGGACGCACAGCTGCTACAGCTATGGCAAGTCCCAGGCTCCAGCACTGTCTCTGACACCGCCGCCAGTGGAAACGTTCGCAAGGAGCTTGTGCTCACCGTGCTAGAGACGCTGTCCGACGAGGTATTCAGCGGCGACGATGCCGTGGTTGCACTGCGAGAAGACGTCCTTAGCAAGGCGTGCGTCGACATTTTCACCCCGGCTGCTGTGCTGAACGAATGCTTCCCTAACCGAGTCGCAATACCTGTCGTCCGAGCTGGTGATGATGGCTGGCTGCTGCGTATCACGGCCCTGCTGCGTGACTGCATTGTCGCTGATGTCTCTGCCAACGACGATGCTCGCACGTGTGCTGTACGCGCTCTGGCCGTCTTTACATCGCTCTTGTCGTGGGCTGTCCCAAAGGCCGTCACTGCCTGCGAATGCGTTCCCACGCTGTGTGCCAGCCTTGCTGCGCCTCATGTGGCTGTCCAAAAGGCGGCTTTGGAGGCCCTGCATGCCCTCTACGCCCGCAGCCACTTCACCGAGGCTGAATTTGTCGACCTTGTCGTGCCTATGTACGATGGAAAGTATGTCGATTTATACGCGCGGCTGTTTGAGTGGTCTCGGGTCGACGTTGACGACATCGATGACGATAAGTACCAGTTTGCAAAGAAATTTTCAGAGGTATGTTTCTTCCGTCCTTTTCAATACTCTGCCTCCGTGTGTTCTGACGCTCCAGATGCTCTCGTGTCTGGGGAACTACCTCGACCGTCGCTTCCACAACCTGCCGGCGGGGGTGGATGTTCAACGGTTTGTCGAGTTCCTGGTTACGGTCGTTCAAAGCGACAGTCTAGTTGTCTCCATCCCTGTTCTAGTGACGTGGACGCGCCTGCTGGTTCACCGCGATGCTGGCCCTTTGATCGCCAATACCCCCCTGATCGGCCCCTTACTCGAGATCTGCAGCGCGCGGCTGATCCGCTATGAGAACCTACCCGATGACACCCAAGATCCTTCCTATCTTTTCCTTCTCGAGGATACCGACACCATACCGGAACGCCATGCGTTTTTAGGAAACTACCGCCGCTACAGCTCGCAGGTCATTGAGGCCATCGTCCAGCTCCAGCTCGTCCACGCCATGCGGCACATTCTCTCTCAGGCCGAGAACACCCTGCAAACTCTCTATAGCGAGGAGATTCAGTTTTCTCGTACGCTTCCATCTTATCTACGACTGTTATCAATCCTGTTCCTCTGCTAACCTGTCTAGCCTTAAATTACAACAAAAACTCTATGCCTGTCCTACGGGTTGATGCGAGTTTCACTGTTGTTGAAGCGGCTTTGAAAGGCTACATGAAGTGGAGATCCTCTTCGAAGACAGATGCGTCCGAGGTATGAATTTGAAATTTGTGTCCTTTTCTGCTTTCTCGTACTGACCACCTCGCCAGAAACAAGCACGCCGAGCTGCTCTTGAAGCAGAGTTCGAGACCTGGTGTAATCGCATAGCGGATATGTCATTTGAGGTAGGAAAGCAGTCTGTCTCCTACTTTACTTGTGCCAGATTGCTGATTTATGACAGGACCCGTGTATCCGCAAACGCATTCTGCAGCTTCTGGTCGCGTTCTCTATTACTGCGCTGGATCGGCACCCAGGTTTCATGTTGAAAGTCCTCGAACACATCCTAGTGACATGGCCGAGTCTCAGGGAGCCGGAAATGCGGGCTTTCAACGACGCGATCAAGGACCTGCAATCGGAAAGCATGGTGGAGCTCCAGCGCCTGGCAACGAAGCAGCCAGATCACCTTCTTTCCGTATACGAGCAGCTGGAAAGCAAAGTCAACGAGCTGATGGCTTCCGGAACGCTCGACGGGAAGCGCCGGATAGCTTACCAGAGCTTCCTGTTTCTCATTCTTCACCGGAACAGCCAGATGGATCGAGGCACCCGGATCCAACGGCTGCAGCCGTTCTTGGAGCCCGTACAGATGGAATGGCGCACCCCGGAACTGGAACGAGCGCTCTCTTCCTACGAGACTTTTTGTGAGCTGGTTGGGCTGGACAAGGCACAACTGTGCATTGCACAGAAGCGGCTTGATCTGGTTTCTGACTGGGGTGCCGTGAAGCTGGATGCCGAAGGTCTAGCCCTGCAGGCGGACCTCGAAACGCGGCAGACGCTTTTACCCCTTCGTGCCACTAAAACGTTTCTTGTTGCGTCGGTTGAAAGAATCGACCGGCAAACAGAAGCCTTCCGGGTCTCCTATGCGCTTTGGCAAGACGCACTGCCACAGATCCTGATACGTCTCCTACAGTTCCTGGACCACGCCCATGCAGCGCACAACTCCAGTAGCTGGACGCTGCTTCCAGAAGAGATGCGTCCATTGGTCGGGAGGCTGCTCACCGACCGGTTCTGGCAGTCAGGAATCTCCGGGGGTAGCAAGGACGACTTCTATGCGCGTGTGATCGACAAGAAGGGCACAATGGAGGGCTTGGCTTCGACGATCCGTTCGACGGTTCGCTACGTTCGGGAGACGGCCTACTCTATTCTCTGCAGTATGAGCCATTTCAGTGTGCGCTTTTACAGCTTTGATGAGCTCCCGGAGCCACTTTCTAGGGCGTTGTTTTCAAATGCCATGTACCTCCCGCCTCATCAGATTATCGGCCTGCTGAACCTGGTCCGTTTCCTGGTGGACAACTGCCCCGTGGAGTATCGCGACAACTTTTTGCCGCCACTGATCGCGCTCTGCTTCCAACAAACGTCCTCCAAACTGGTGCATGAGTGGTCCAAAATCGACCAACAGCAAGAGATCAAGACCGACGGCGACGCTTTGACCGAAGAGATGAAGGCAGAGAGCATTTTGCGGCAATTTGGGTACTGCGCGGTCATTATGATGGCGGACTTTCTGGATCCTACCCGAGTCAACGGTATGCTCTCCGTTTTTGGTCTTGTTTTTTTGTTATGCCCTCCTCTAACCTACCATCGTTTTCACAGCTCCGATACAAGACTCCGCACAACAAGCGGAAGGGGCCGCAAAAAAAGCGCCAACACTGCGTCAATTCTGCCTCATGCAAACAAGTGTCGTGGAACCGCTGATGGTGTTCTGCAATCAAATCATTCGCATCCACGATGGGCGCTGTTGCAGCATTGTGCTACGGGTTCTTCGAACTGTCATTGGGGAGTACGCAGTTGTTGATCCGGCAGAAGTGCCAGCAGTGGTAGGCGATGGACCGCCCCCGACAGGGAGAGCAGGTGCAGCGGATCCGTTCTCCATTCCGCCGGAAACGGCATCAGCGGTCCGCGAGTATCTCTCGTCTGAAGTGTTGAAGAGTTGCATCCAGTCGCTGCACGAACCATACTTTGTGGACCAGCACCGCGAGCTGGGGTCGCTGATTGCGTCCATCCTGTGCTACTACTGCCCGATTACATCAACGCCGCGCCAGGTTCTCCTGTCCCTGCCCAACATCAACGGAGATGATGTTGACTTGGCCATAAAGCAGATCTGCCGGCCGGGGATGCAGTCGCGGCAGCAACGTGCGCTCGTGCTGGACCTCCTCAAGGATCTCAAGGGCGTCAGTGTAGCCGAGATGGGCAAGCTGAACAAAACGGGCGGTCTGAAGCGAGAGAATTTCCGGCCGGCTAAGAAGGGTTCGGGACGCAGCAAGATGACGCAGGAATTCATGACAGCGCCGCCACCGACGGCAACTGGCGGCAACGATAATGGAGGGCCCCGTAGCCCAGACCTGGAAGGAGTGGCGGGTCTTTTTAACCTCGCAGAGTAGCGGGCATAGTCGCTCAAGTGATCTGTTTAGTGAAGAGCACTTGAGCTTAAAGGCGGCGTGGTATTCAAAAATCGCTGATGCACAAATTCTTCCTTTCCAATTTCCCAGGCCTTTCGTTCTGTAATATAATTAGGGCGGGGGAGGGAAGGATATCATTTTCGGCGTGTTCGTAGATATTATACAGCCAACGCAATAGCACTGGTTTCGGAAGAAATGGCAGAAAAAACAACACAGCTAGAGTAGTAAACAAAACGGTCCAGATCATTCGTTCCCAGTCCCCGTGCAGTTACACAGCCTCTGTCCCCATAGAAAACCTGCATCGAGAGAAATATACCGAAGGCCTATAAGAAAGCAAAATTCGCATAACGTCGTCTGTCCTCAGAAGCGCACCATACCCTACGCCTGCGTCTTCCTGTGTCCTGATTTTCCACTCCGGAGCTCTCTATAATAGCTTTCACTTCTTGTACACGTATCTGGAGGCTTAGTCGTGTTCTCTGGAGACGGGGCTGGGCCAAGATAAACCTACCTCTTGCGCTCTTCCGTCACGCTCGCCTTGTTGGCCTGTTGGTTCCACACGTCCACGAACACCTTCTGTGTCGCATCGACGTATTTTTCCGTCTGGACCTCCTTCACGTTTACGCGCATGCCGTCCTTAGTAAACGTGATGTTCTTGTTGCCGATGTTCTTGGTCGCCTGGGCCTGGATTTTGTTGACGCCGAGGTAGATGTGGTAGCCGACAAAAGCAAGGCCGCCTATGATGAGAAAGAGCACAACGAGGGGCGCAAGTTTTCTAAGGGGGGGTGAAGATGAGTAGTCTAGGTCGCAAAAAGGTACAAAAAGCACCAAGCCTTACCCAACAAGCGACTGCGACTTCTCCGCCATTGCGAGTCGTTGGTGCGGGTTTCGTTCGTCGTTCGTCAAAAAGTCCTATTGCGAGGCCGTAACGGAAGTGGACACACAAGAAACAGGTACAAGTAAACAAGCGAAATGAATGCCACGCGTCCAGAGTCAAGGTCGGGGAGACGTCGGGCAGAAAAGAATCGCGTGGGCTTGTTCGTGAAGAGTTGACGACCGGAAGAAAGGAAGAGGCAAGAATGTCGCAACAACATGCAGCTTCTCTGGGCCACGAAACATCGTTTTTCGAAGCAGCTGAAACCAGGCCAAGGGCGCGCAAACAAGCGCCCTAGCGAGGGGTTAATCCACTTTAGTAAAAGGCACGATATGCCACTATAGGGGCGTTAATAGCCCCAACCCCACCAAGCCTGCACGTGAGCTTGGCCGGCACAACAACGCTAGGCAGTCGAAAGGACAAGTAATAGCGAATGCATCGCAGGCCAAAACTCCCTCCCCTCTCACCACCTCCCGTCCACACCGCAATACTGGGCGACGCCCGCACTACCTACCGTCCGCTTGTGGTGCAATTCAGATAAAGGGAGAGCTGCTTTTATTCTGTTCAACCAAGCTCTCTTTTTCTTCTTTTCCCACGTCGGTCCGATCCTGACTGATCATCCAACCGACTTCTCGGTTGATCGAGCAGTCTCGTCCTATCCCTACTCGCCATGTCAACACCATACGGTCAGCCATACGGCGGCCCTGCAGCTCCCCCATTTGGAGAGCAGCAGGGCTTTTCTGAGCAGCCGTCTCAGGCGCCCGAAGACCAGCAGCTGGCATCGACCGCTGCCCATCATGAGCACGGCAAGAAAAAGAAGCGGGCATACGCCGCCGACGCTTTCAATGTGGGTAGCGGCGCCAATGCGGCAATCACGCCGGGCATGGCTCCCGCTCCTGGTGCGCCGTATGGCACTCCAGTTCAACCTGGTGTGGCCGCTGCTCCTGCCTATGGCGGCTACGGTGCGGTTCCGCCGGGCCAAGACCCGCAATACGGCCAGCCGCCATCGATGGGCATTGCCGCCGCCCCGGGAGCTACAGCCGGCTACCCGTATGCGGATCCATACTACGGCGGCGGTGCTGTAGCTGGGGTGCCCGGCGCTGCCACTGTTGACGGCGTGACGGCTGGTGTTGCTGGCATGTCGTTTTCCGGCCCCGGCCAGCCGCCGAAGCTGCCGCAGATCCCGCAGAACCCGCAACAGCCAGGTTCGCAAGGGCCGCTGAACCAGCTTTACCCGACGGACCTCATGGGCCAGCCGTTCAACGTCTCCGAGCTGGTACTGCCTCCTCCGCCGATTATGTTGCCTCCTAATGTAAATACCGCCCCCCCCCCATCCGTCCCCCCACTCGCTGCCATGCCTAGCTAACGCTCTTCTTTTTCCCTACACACCAGTCCAGCGTCACCCAGTCGCCGGACGCCAATTGCACTCCGAAATACGTGCGCTCTACGATCAATGCCATCCCCATGAACCATTCGCTTCTTAAGAAATCGAAGCTGCCCTTCGCGCTTGTTATTCAGCCGTATGCATCCCTGCACGATCTCGACGACCCCGTCCCTGTCGTACAGGATCAGGTGATCTCGCGGTGCCGGCGTTGTCGCTCCTACATCAATCCCTTTGTGACCTTTATCGACCAAGGCCACCGGTGGCGCTGCAACATGTGCAACCTCACGAACGACGTGCCACAGGCCTTCGACTGGGATGCTGCCTCACAGCAGAGCGTCGATCGCTGGCAGCGCCACGAACTGAACCATGCCGTCGTTGAATTTGTTGCACCGCAGGAGTATATGGTACGTCCCCCGCAGCCGTTGGTGTACCTGTTTCTGTTCGACGTCAGCTTCGCTGCGGTCTCCACAGGCCTGCTAGCCACCAGCGCCCGCACCATGTTGGACAGCCTGAATCGGATACCCAATGCCGACGGGCGCACGCGCCTTGGCTTCTTGGCCGTCGATTCCAGTCTGCACTACTTTGCGATCCCACGCGACTCCAAGCCTGCGGCGCCGGCCAACGTAGGTGGCGAGGGCGAGGGTGAAGGCGAGCAGGATGAAGACGAAAACAGCGGAGCTGGCGAGGCGACCATGCTGGTCGTCAGCGACTTGGACGAGCCGTTTTTGCCGGTGCCGCAAGAGCTCCTCGTCCCGTTGTCAAGCTCCCGGCAGAGCATTGAACTTTTTTTGAAGAAGCTGCCAACGATGTTTGCGAACAACCAAAGCAATGGCTCGTGTATGGGCTCGGCTCTGCGGGCTGGACACAAATTGGTCTCGCCCCTGGGGGGCAAGATGGTGGTGCTGACCGCATCGTTGCCAAACATGGGCACTGCCAAGCTGGAGATGCGCGAAGACAAGAAAGTCCTTGGCACATCTAAGGAAGGTTCCCTGCTGCAGACCGCCAATAGCTTTTACAAGAGCTTTGCGGTGGAATGCTCCAAGAGTCAGGTGTCGGTTGATATGTTTTTGTTTTCGTCACAATATCAGGACGTGGCATCGCTCAGCAACCTGCCGCGCTATACCGGTGGTAACACGTGGTTTTATCCGGGTTGGAATGCCGGGCGGTCGGAAGACGCCATCAAGTTTGCGACGGAGTTCAGCGACTTCTTGTCGGCAGAGGTTGGACTGGAGGCGGTGCTACGGGTGCGGGCGACGACAGGCCTGCGCATGAGCGCATTTTACGGCAACTTTTTCAACCGCAGCTCGGATCTGTGTGCTTTCCCGTCATTCCCACGCGACCAGTGCTACGTGGTGGAGGTGGCGATTGACGAGACACTACGGAAGAATGTCGTGTGTCTGCAGACGGCGGTGCTTCACACGACATGCAACGGCGAGCGGCGCATTCGGGTTCTGACGCTGGCACTTCCGACGACAACGAGCCTGGCTGACGTGTACGCGTCGGCTGACCAGAGCGCTCTGACGACTTACTTTAGCCACAAGGCCGTGGAGCGCGCGCTGGATGGCGCGCTGGACTCGGCACGCGATAGTCTGCAAAACAAGCTGACGGAGCTGCTGCAAACGTTCCGAAAGGAGCTTGCGGGCGGCAGCATGGGCGGCGGTCTCCAGTTCCCCGCAAACCTGCGTGGCTTACCATTGCTGATCCTGGGGCTGATCAAGAGCATGGGGTTGCGCAAGTCGGCACAGATTCCGTCGGACTTGCGAGCAGCGGCGCTGTGTCTACTGTCAACACTCCCGGTGCCGCTGCTGATGCAGTATATCTACCCGCGGCTGTACTCGCTGCACGACATGCCCGATACGGCGGGCCTACCTGACCCGGAGACGAGCCAGATGGTGCTGCCACCGCCACTGAACCTCTCATCCGAGCGGTTTGTGCCTTACGGACTGTACCTGATTGACGACGGCCAAACGCAGTTCCTGTGGGTGGGACGGGACGCGGTGCCGCAGCTGTTATTGGACGTGTTTGGTGTGAGCGACCGCACGCAGCTACGGGTGGGCAAGACGTCGCTCCCAGAACTGGATAATGACTTCAGCGAGCGGGTGCGGGCCGTGGTGCAGAAGAGTCGGGACTTTAAGTCGCGGGGTGTGGGTAGCATCACGGTGCCACACCTGTACGTGGTGCGGGAGGACGGAGAACCGAGCCTGAAGCTCTGGGCCCAGACGCTACTGGTGGAGGACCGGGCAGACCACAGCATGAGCTTCCCGCAGTGGATGGGGACTCTGAGAGAGAAAGTAGGTTGCATCCCCCAGCGAGATACAGGTTGCCGTTTGCGTCTTTTGCTAACCACGCTTTGCTTTGATAGGTTGTTCAGTGAGCGGAACTAATCCATTGCCGGGGTCTTTGTCTCCCTTGTTCCAGTTTCTTCGTTGGTATTGATGTGTTCTTTTACTGTTGGAGAGCGTTCTTGGTGAGAGAGCCAGAAAAAACAACTAAAAGGAGACGGCGGTGCTTGTTGTATAGACGCCCAAGGACAGAAGACGTTTATTTTCTCTCGCAAGTTCTGCGGGTCGTATTTGGCAGTTATTTTTATCCTGTATCCATTCTTGTTTTGTCGTGACACCAGGCGCCCAGACCAGTCATGAAACAGGACGAGGGGCAGCCGTGGTCGAAACACACGCGCACAGCGCCTGGGGGCATGTGTGATTGGGGACTGTAATACTGGAGACAGCGTGCTAGCTGTCTGCTCCATAAAAAGGCACACCAGGTGATCGCTGAGGAAAGTGTGCCTGGCGCCCCTGATTGGTTTACATTGTGACAATAGCAAAGGTATCTTACCCCTCCCCATGCAACCCCTCTTCGCATGAAAGGGGAAAGAGAAAACGGGCTGCATCTTTCGAATATCGGGCGCTCCACCTTCCGTTCTCTTTTGGGTTTTCACTTGTAAGATATCTTACTCCGTAATGGCGGAAAAGCGGTTTTTGTCCTAGACCTTTTCTTTCTTTTTTTTCTTTTTTTTTCTTTTTTTTTCTTTTTTTCCTTTTGCCTCTCCCCGTATCTTACCTAGCTAACTATTTGACCACACTAGCGAGCTCGGCTGCACATCGCCGCATCCAAACGCTTGTCCGGCCGCTAGCACGACCAAAGAGACGTGGCCGTCTCAACCTCTTTAACCTTTCTAAGATACTGTCTCTTCTTCCCCTAGGATCCAGAACACAGCGTTCTATTTTCCTCCCCCTTCTCCTCTCTTTTTCTATTGTGTTAGCTCAAAATCTCTGTCCCACCCCGAGGTACGTAGTATTTCCTGTTCGTTGATATTTTCCACGAATATTACGAACACCCCCGTGCCACGCCGCAACGTGCACCGTGGTATTTGTCTGGTCCCTTTCCCTCCATTCGTTTCGCATCGCGCCCGTCGGGCTCTGCTTCACCTGAAGCCGCGTCTCATTCGAAGCCATCTAACCAGACGAAACAGGAGCCCTCGTAGCGCTTACAGCCTAGCTCTTCCTTCTCTTCATTAGTCCCAAGACCCCGGGCGGCAGCAGCCAAGATACCATCGTGTTCCCGCTGCTGCCTTTTTTCGCCACCAGGCAGCCAGCCTCACGCTCTTCCTTCGTCACCGTTTACCCTCGTTCGCGCCGGACTGTCTGCTAGCCTCGTTGTCGACCGTTGTCGACCGTTGTCGACCGTCGTTTCGCATCCGCTTGTGCTTGGACGCCTGTTTGGGCATCCCCATACCTCCTGATTCAGAGCGAGAAGTGGGACCTTTGCTGCTCCTTGAACCTCCCGCCTGAGCTTCGTCTCCTCGCCTTCTTTCGCTCGCCGTCTCCTGGATTGCCCGATACAAAATTACCGGCCTGCGCTTTTTTTTTTTTTTTTTTTTTTTTTTTTTTTTTTTTTTTACCGCTGTCACCTGCTCTTGCCCTCTATCGTCCTTTCGTGCTCCCATTCACCAGCTGCTTGTCCCGCATCATTTCGCCACGCCCTGAATCTAGCCGGCTTCTAAACGGCTGCAACCGCTGCTCAACAGGGGCCCCCACATCTTGCACCCACCACAAGGCCCTCCCCCCCTCTTCACTTCCCCTCCACCGTATCCTCAGCACATTTATTCGACGCCTCCCAAAACTCGCGCGCTCGCCAGCCGCGCACTGCCAGAAAGAAGACTGTCGAGCTCCTTTTGAAAAACGCTCGTCCAGCACTGTCATCTACAACAACAACAACAACAACAACAAAAAAATAAATCACAAGAAAAAGGAAAAAAAGGAAGCCCATTGAGCCCCTGACCTAGGGCCAAGCAGGCATCATGTCCCGGTCCCAACCCGCAAACCAGCAGGGCTCGCGCAAGATCTCCTTCAATGTTAGCGAGCAGTACGACATTCAGGATGTCGTCGGAGAGGGCGCATACGGTGTCGTTTGGTACGCTTTCCTCAAGTTGAAGCATTTTCCAAGGCTGTCCAGCTGACTCCTTCTTTTTACTCCAGCTCCGCCATTCACAAGCCCTCCGGGCAAAAAGTTGCGATCAAGAAGATCACCCCGTTTGACCACTCCATGTTTTGCCTCCGGACGCTCCGTGAAATGAAGCTACTGCGGTACTTTAACCACGAGAACATTATCTCCATTCTCGACATACAGAAGCCTCGCAGTTACGAGACATTCAATGAGGTCTATCTTATTCAGGTATGTTTCCGTGTTTTGCAGTTTCTTCTCAACATTCGGCTTTCCTTCTTTTGTTGACCGCGACCTACCGTCACCAGGAACTCATGGAGACCGATATGCACCGGGTCATCCGCACGCAGGACCTCTCCGACGACCACTGCCAGTACTTCATCTACCAGACCCTCCGCGCTCTGAAGGCCATGCACTCTGCCAACGTTCTGCATCGCGATCTCAAGCCGTCAAATCTGCTCTTGAATGCCAACTGCGACTTGAAAGTCTGTGACTTTGGCCTGGCACGGTCGGCTGCATCACAGGAGGACAACTCCGGCTTCATGACCGAATATGTGGCCACGCGTTGGTACCGTGCTCCCGAGATTATGTTGACTTTCAAGGAATACACCAAGGCCATTGACGTATGGTCTGTCGGCTGTATTCTGGCGGAGATGCTGAGTGGAAAGCCTCTCTTCCCAGGAAAGGATTGTACGTATCTCGTACTCGTGCTCCGCCTTTTCTCCTACGAACGACGCCCACGTTGCTAACCGGCTCCTAGACCACCACCAACTGACCCTAATTCTGGATGTTCTCGGTACGCCGACAATGGAAGATTACTATGGGATCAAGTCCCGGCGTGCGCGAGAGTACATCCGGTCTCTTCCCTTTAAGAGAAAGGTGCAATTCCGTACACTGTTCCCCAAAACGTCAGACCTGGCGTTGGATCTTCTGGAGAAGCTGCTGGCGTTCAACCCAGTCAAGCGGATCACGGTTGAGGAAGCCCTGAAGCACCCGTACCTGGAGCCGTACCACGATCCCGAAGACGAGCCAACGGCGCCACCTATCCCGGAGGAGTTCTTCGACTTCGACAAGCACAAAGACAATCTCAGCAAAGAGCAGTTGAAACAGCTGATCTACCAGGAGATTATGCGATGAACGCTTGTCTGGGCTGCTGACGTGTGTCCGGAGGGGCAGTGGTTGCTTGTGTGACGGCTTCGGCCGAATAAGCTGGAGCCGATTAAGGCTAGGGACGTGCGTGCGTGCAATCCGCTGGTCTGCTGGTTTATGGCGACCTTCTGTTTGATCCTATGCCAGGGGTGGGCGGGGTAGAGAGTGTCGAAAAGAGGTGGATGCACGATACGGCCTTGCCTTCCTTGTTTGCTTTTGGAGGTTCCGTATACTTGTCGAATTTTCCCTGGCTTATCTGCTGGAAATATCTTCTGTGTTTCTTTCTGTTTTACCGCCGGCTGGCCTGTCTGGCTTTACTTTTCTTCATCTTGTCGCTCTATATACTTGTGTTTCATGAAAATCAGCATTCTTTTACTCATTCTCTGGCTGTTCTTGGCGTAACAAAAAGAGGCTCCGTGATGCATACAAGGTGCATCAGCCCAAAAGTGTCTTTCCAGCCAAATAGGTGTCATCAATTCCAAGTTGTAGAATATGCGTAAAAAATATATATATAGGGTAGATATAACCCAGAGAACCGTGGTTTGTCTGCTACCGCGACCCAATCACCCAAATTTCTAGACCCAACACGCCAAACTTTTCTCCTTCGTCGCTCAGCGGTTGGTTGCCAAAGGTCAGGCACGTGGCGCTTATGCCCCTCTCTAAGCTGTCATCGAGCCACAGGCCGTACTTGCCATCGCCGCCGCCAATGCTCAGACTGTGTGACTCGCAGTAAATAAAGTACTCGTTGATTCCGCTGTATGGGAACGCACTGAACCGAATGGACGGGCTTGGTGGGGGCAATGGTGGGCTCGGCGTCAGTGCTGGTCGCTGTTGCGCCGGTGCAGGCGATGGCTGTGGTAGTTGCAGCCCTGGCACATCCCCGGACACCTGTGTCTGTGGAGGGCTACCGGACAGGAGGTCGATAGGGGGTTGCGACGCTGATACTGTCGTGCTCCGTGTCGCCAGGTGCTCTGTGTCAGCAGAAGGCGGTGGCGGTAATGACGCCAAAACGGAGGCGCGCCATAGAAAGCACTCGCCAGTGCCAAAGTAGTGTGGCGACGGATGCGGGTACTCGGTGAGATACGCGCCAAATATCTGGGCCGAAAGTGTTCATATCAGCGGCAGCAAGGAAAGGGCATAACAACAACAGCTGAACAAGAAACTCACCCCCCCCTCTCGGTCCTCAACCACCAAAACAAATCCGCTGCGGTGCTCAGCATAGTGTGCTGTCTTCTCATACAGCGTTGCTAGGCTAGCTCCGTCCTGGTCTAAGCTGTAGGCAAGTTTCCACTCGTCTTCGATACGCAACCGCTCTGGCACCATAATGCGAATCTCCTCGGCCACAGACTTGGTCAACAGTCGTGCGGAGGCCGGCGTGTCTGCCGTGAAGCCCGACAGCGACAAGGGTTCGAGTGGCGGTGGGCGTAGCATGGGTGACGCAACACGCACAACAGAAGGCGGTCGGTAGACACTGTCAATGCCATTGTTTGTAGCCTTCGTGCCGGTGCTGTGATTCAGGAAGCTCCTAATGGCACTCCGCGGAGCAGGAAATGTGTTCGCATGGCCAAAGGCATGACCGTCGTGGTCGATCGTATCTGGAGCGTCTTCGGGCCGGAGCATGCTGCCGCTCCTGCTGTTGGCAGCGTCGGAAGCGGCACCGTGCGAATGCAAATTCCCGCCCGCTGGTTCGGCCGACAGCCGGCGCATAAGGCCGCCAAGGGCACCGTAGAATGATCCGGACAAGAAGGACGAAGATGCCGCGGATGTCGACAGGGGCGTAGCAGCGCCCGACAAACTGGTCGGCGAGTCAGTCACGGTGGTGGCGGTGGGGTCGGCGGTCTGTCGGTCGATGTAGTAACTCATGATGTGACAAACAGAAGAGGCCGGAGGATCATCAAAGGCTGAGCATGCAGTCGAGTGAAAAGAACATTAGAAAAAAGGAGAGAAGCACGTCGGTGAAGGCATGCAAACAGGCAGTAAGATGGATGGCATGACAGCGGGAAACAACAACCATCAGTCCCCTGACGGATTTGGTGATGGCGGTGGTCCGCTGACTAATTTAGCTGCTACGGCTGGAGGACGATTGCAGTGACGTATTGCCACAGGCTTCGCCGGTTTTGGACAGTGATAATGACTCCGCAACGAAATGTATGGATCTTGTCATGGTTCCGTCTGCTGCTCGTTTACTATCTCCGCTGGTGAGGTTGTCGCTGCAGCCGCCGCCAGGGCCTGTGTCTCCATGAAGTCTCGGATGCCGCGCAATACACCTTCCGGGCTGGGCTCGGCGGCGCAAACATCGGGCTCGAAGCCGAAGCAGTCGCGCAGATGTGCACGCGTTGTCGGCCCAATGGTGGCTATGTAAGTATTCCGCCGATCCTGTTTTGATATGTGTGCTCGTACTCTACCGGTGTCTGAATCTAGCAGACCGAGACTGGCCAGTAAGGTGTCACTGCCCGTGGGTGAAAAGACGACGAACCATCGGATAGGTCGATCCCGGGTTGCTTCGAGGGTGCGCTGGAGATTATTCGGGAATGACTCCATCACGCCGGTGCCGTACACGACTAGCTCATCGACGTGGATGCGTTGCGCGGCGCTGTCGCTCATGAGCAGCTTGGGAATGACATCGCGCCGCTTCTCGCCTACTACAAAGAGCAGAGGCAGCAGATTTGCACCCTGTTCTGTCGTTTCCGTTTCCGTTTCCGTTTCCGTTTCCGTTTCCGTTGCTGTTGCTGTTGCTGTTGCTGTTGCTGTTGCTGTTGCTGTTGCTGCTGCTGTTGCTGTTGCTGCTGTTGCTCTCACGTAGTGCTCACGGATATAGTGCGCCAGGTCCTCGCCGTTGCCTGTATGGTCGCCTGAAACCTGCGACGGCAGCACCTGAGGCACGGCACGCAAGCTGCGCGTAGTCGCTGGGCCAACACTGTATATTGGCACGTTTTGGAGATGCGGCCAAGTATCGCCATCGCCATCGCCATCGCCGTTGCCGTTGCCGTAGCGGGTGGCAATACTGCCACCTTGCGCAACAACCTTGGCAAAAGCCTCGACAGCGCGCTGAGACGTGAAAATCATGCCGCCATACGGCTGTTCGTCCCGATTGGCACACCAGCCAGGGCTTTTAATTCGTCGGTGGGCAAGGTGGTCACGCAGCCTCGCAACGCCACCGTCGTCGAGACAATGCTCGAGAACCGGGACGAAGATGGCTTCAAAGCCGTAGCCTTCGGCGCCGCCTTTTGTGGGACCGGTGAACAGCTCCTCGTAAACATCACGCGGTGACGACTTTGTTTTTAGCAGCAGCACCGGAATGGGCAGCGTTTGAGCCACATCTGGTGTGGTATCTGAGGCCATCAGCGCGTATGACAGGTTGCTGTAGGTCTACAGTTTCTGAAGGCAAATTCTAGAAGACACCAGCGTGGGATTTAGGGGCTTGCAAGCTGACAAATGTCACGACAACCACTAAAAACCAAAAACGGCAATTTAAGTAAGATATTTTACGCCGTTCTTTATCCAGGAATTGGATTCGAGCTGGGTTCTGTTGGGGGCGCGATACGATGACCACCGACACAACACAGTCAGAACCGCCAGTTACAGGGGCAGAGGCGCCGAAACGGATACCAAAAGGCGTCGTACTTGGCAAGGACGGGAAACCGTGAGTTGCCTGTTCGGCAAACGTTTCTCGTTGCAACACTCTGACTGACATTTGTGTTCCCTTCAGATGCAGGTCATGCACGTCGTTTGCGTCGTGGGCTGATCAGACGAAGACGTCTCTGAAAACGGCCTCGGGTGGCAGCCGGGCCGGGACGGCAGCGGCAGCGGCCATGGCAGCCACAACGGCGGCGGCGGCGACGGCAGACCCGACGGCAGGTCCGCCGGCAGACTGTCCAGCAGACGTGGAGACACTCGGCCGGGGCACATGGACGCTCCTGCACACCATTGCAGCACAATACCCGTCGCAGCCGACAAACGACCAGGAGGTTGACGTGAAGGGCTTCATGGGCATCCTGTCGCGGTTGTATCCATGCTGGGTCTGTGCCGAAGACTTCCAGTCGTACTTGGTACGCTCACCGGTGCGCGCAGGATCGCGAGAAGAGCTGGGGCGCTGGCTGTGCGCAGCACACAACGATGTCAACCGCAAGCTGGGCAAACCCGAGTTTGACTGCAACCTGTGGGAAGAGCGATGGCGTACGGGGTGGAAGGATGGACGCTGCGACTGAGAGCGGTGAGGACACAGCTTTACGATATGAGGCGTATAAGAATGGGCGGATTGGGTTTGGAAAAGCAAGTCTTTACTGGTGTGCATCCGCCTTGGTGTGTTCCTGCGCGGCATCACGACCTTTTTGCACGGCTGCGGCGATAGCGGCAGGAGGCCTGACGCTAAGTCCGACGGTTCAATCACACCACGTCCCGGTTCCAATTGCAGGAAACAGCTGTCCAAGTGTCAGATCCAGCTCGTAAGATACCAGTGTATGTATCTTACGCTCCAAACGTTTCTGTCCCATCATCCCAGTAAAGATACGCTCCTCCGGTCATCCGTAGAAGGGTACCCCGTTTTGGGCCGCGCCTGCCGTTTTTACTCGGCCGTGGATTAGTACTGGTACTCGGTACATCTAGCTGTCTTACGCCCTCGACGTCATACGTTAACCCCGATGAGCTCTAGATGTCGCCCTGTGTATATTCTCACTCTTCTGGACAATTGCGGTCTATTTATTGCTTTCTGTTGATTAATAGCTCCCACAATTGCAATAACACTTTCGGGCACAACAAACCTTCCCCCAGGCTGAACACCACCCACCATGTCTACGTCCGCCGACATACGTGTGCAGACTCTCTCCAAACCCGTTACCGTCGCCGAATATCTCTTCACCCGCCTGCACCAGATCGGTGTCCGTTCTGTCCACGGCCTTCCCGGTGATTACAACCTCGTCGCCCTCGACTATGTCACCGCGTGCAACCTGCAGTGGGTCGGCAATGTCAATGAGCTCAACGCCGCTTATGCAGCCGATGGCTACGCTCGGGTCAAGGGCATTTCCGCCTTGGTCACTACCTTTGGAGTCGGCGAGCTGTCAGCACTGAATGGCGTTGCCGGTGCCTACGCCGAGCACGTCCCCGTCGTGCACATCGTCGGCTGTCCCTCCACACTCTCTCAGAAGCAGGGCATGCTCCTGCACCACACGCTGGGCAACGGCGACTTCAACGTTTTTTCCAACATGAGTCGCGCAGTGTCATGCGAGCTGGCCAAGCTGACCAACCCCAACGAAATCGCTGATCAGATCGATCACACGCTCCGTCAGTGCTGGGTCCTCAGCCACCCCGTCTACATCATGCTGCCCACCGACATAGTCCAGGAGAAGATCGAGGGCGCGCGTCTGCAGACGCCCATCCCTCTGAAGGAGTCGCCGAACGACCCTGAGCGCGAGGCATACGTGGTTGACGTCGTGCTCCGATACCTGCATGCCGCCAAGGACCCGGTCATTCTGGTGGATGCCTGCGCGCTGCGCCATCGGGTGCTGCCCGAAGTCCATGACCTTATTGAAAAGACCAAACTGCCAGTGTTTGTCACACCTATGGGCAAGGGCGCCGTCAACGAGACGCATGAGACGTACGGGGGCGTTTATGCAGGTGTCAGCTCGCGCCCGGAAATTAAAGAGCGTGTCGAGTCGTCCGACCTAATCCTGTCCATCGGCTCGCTCAAGAGCGACTTCAACACATCCGGCTTCTCCTACCGCACTTCGCAGCTCAACACCATCGATTTCCACAGCGACCATACAGTTGTGCGCTACTCCCACTATCCCGGCCTGGCTATGCGTGGCGTTCTACGCAAGGTCATTGAGGGCGTCGACCTGGGCCAGCTCAAGGTCAGGCCTATTCTATACAAAGACCTTCCAGTGCCTGCGCCTGAGTCGTCTGGGACCATCACGCAGGCCTACTTCTGGCCCCGCATAAGCAAGTTCCTGCGGAAAGGGGACGTGGTTATCACCGAAACAGGCACAGCCAATTTTGGGATCTGGGATACCAAGTTTCCCAAGGACGTCTCAGCCCTCAGTCGTATGTTATTGCCTAGAGGCGGAATGAGAGGGGAACTGGAAACAAGTTGCGCTGACAGTATTCCTTCACAGAGGTTCTTTGGGGCAGCATTGGCTGGTCCGTTGGCGCTGCGCAGGGTGCTTGTCTGGCCGTCAAGGACATGGAAGCGAACCGGCGCACAATCTTGTTTGTGGGTGACGGTTCCTTCCAACTGACCGCCCAGGAAGTGAGCACCATGATCCGCCGTGGCCTGAACCCCATCATGTGAGTACTTCCTCTGGGCGCCTTGTGCCTCTCGCTGCGCTTTTCTTTTTCTTGCTCTGGTTACTAATCTTGCCCCAGCTTCGTCATTTGCAACGATGGCTACACGATTGAGCGATTCATCCACGGAATGGACGCTGAATACAACGACATTGCAGCCTGGCAATACAAGGACTTGGTGACCGTCTTTGGCGGGTCCGAAAAGCGCGTAGCCAAGCTGCAAGTGAAGACGGTTGACGAGCTCAACCGCCTTCTGGAGGACGATGGGTTCAATGTCGCGAAGCGTTTGCAATTTGTCGAGCTCTTTATGCCCAAGGAGGATGCGCCGCGGGCCCTGATCACCACGGCGGAGGCCAGTGCCAAAACGAACTCCGGGACCAAATAGACAGGAAACTGTCGCAAAAAGCAAAAAGCAAGCAAAGCAACATAAAAAAAAGGAACATAAAAAAAATAAACTTAAAAAAAATAAACTTAAAAAAAATAAACTTAAAAAAAATAAACTTAAAAAAAATAAACTTCAAAAAAATAAACTTCAAAAAAAGTTCTCCCGAGCCGAAATCGAATCGGCGACCTTTCGGTTACATTGAATACTCCATTACAGCCGAACGTGATGAACCAACTACACCATCGGGAGTGAAACATTAAGGCGTTGTATCTCCTAGTTTCTACTTGTAACCAGAACAGTAACAATACTGATGAGAGCTTCTCGGAAGAATAGCGCTTCCGTAGCCCGGTAGACCTTGACGTAAGGTGCACCGGTAACGGAGACATTAAAACCACCCCAGAGACATAAGGGTTATCAGATGACCGGCACCTAAAGAACCACGCTTGGGTGTAGCTTGCTGCTGTTTTTCTGGGTGCCCCCCCGTTGTTGTCAGAGAGTGACAATCGCCGGTGCGATTTCTATTCGCTGAAAAGTGGGGTACGTCAGAGTCAAGCTTCTGTATAAAAACTAGATGTGCTTCACTATACTACCTACTTCTTCAGCTTTCAACTCGGGAAGTGCAGACGGCCTCTTGCACGTTACTTTGTCCTTTCTATATTTTTCACCCATAAACACCAGTACAATATATCGTTGACAATGCGCGGCCAGGGCAAGCGAAAAGCTCCGCCATCGGGTGCCTTTCAGACTTTTAAGAGAAAAAAGGCAAGCAAAACTCTCCTGCGGACGTGCTTCGCCATGTTCCGTGATGTGCTGTGTGACTGCTCATTTTCCTAGTCTAACTTGTTGTTACAGGAGGGCACCGGTGGCAAGTGGAAGACGCCCCACCAATGCCAGGTCAAGGTTCTCAAGGCCCAGCGCGGCACGGTCGAGCCGGGCGATACAGGTGTCTGGGTGAGCTGTGCGCGTGGCATGGAGGGCAAGGCGGCGAGGGAGCTTCAGGATCTATTTGACAAGGTACGCGCGGCTGCCTGTTTACGTGTGCGCTAAGAGCAAGATCGACGCCAAGAGAGAATGGCTGACAATCACCCCAGTACGGAGAAACTATGTACGGGATATCGCACAATGGGGAGCTGGGGCAGGAAAAGAGCGAGGCCGGAAAAGAGGGTTCCGAAAGTGGCGAGCAGGAAGGAGCCGCAGACGACATCGAATCGCTAGTGCAGAAGGAGGTGGTCTCCATGAATGCTAGCACCGCACAGCGGGATGGCATTTTTGCGCCTATCCGCTTGAATGTGGAGTGTCTCCTTTTCACCAAGACCCGTCCTCCCGTGGACCCGGTGGCGCTGGTGTACCGGATTTGCAAGGATGCAAAGAAGGCTTCGGAAGCGGCGGCCGCTACCGCCGCGGAGAAGGATAAGGTTCCGGGTACGGGCCGCACGCCGCTGCAGGTCGTTGGATCATGTCGCTATCTAAACCGGCTCACGCCCATCACAGTCAGCGGCCGCGCCGTTGAAAAGGGAATACAGGACGTGGCCCGGGCTGTTCTATTCCCGTGGTTCAACATGGCGGGATCAATTAACGACGAGGGGGGCCAGACCGAAGAAAAACCTCCCCACACGGTGAGCACAAATCCGGCTGTTTGCTGTTTTCTCTCTTGTTTGGATTCTCGCTTGCATCTCGCTTGCATTTCACTTGCTTATTTTTAATCCTTTGAAGTTTGCGATTCGGTTATCTGTTCGGCACAATAGCGACGTCAAGCGAAACGAGGTGATCAGCCAGATTGCTACGCTCGTTGGCGCTGGGCACAAGGTCAATCTAGAGCATCCGGACAAGGTCATTTTGGTTGACATTTTCAGGGTATGGATGGTTGCTTTGTTTCCATTCGTATGTGAAATTGTTGACGTCACTAATATTACAGTACACTTGCGGAATGTCTGTCGTCGACGGGGACTGGGACGGCGAGTTGAGGAAATTCAACTTGTCAGAACTTTACAATGTTCCACTCAAGTCCAAGACCTTACAGCCTAAAGACGGGGCGGTCATGACCGCGGCAAAGGCAGACAGCCTGGTGGCCCAGAGCGCGGGAGAGGGGAAGGGGAGCAGGGAATAACCGGAGGAGGCGAAGGAGTAAGAGGCGTTGTATCGAGACTACCGAACGTATACAACGGCTGCTGGGCAGCCATTACAGAATCGAAGGACTTGAATTTGTCACCTTTTTGTTCCTCGATTGCTTTTGTTTGCCGAGGCTAGCCACGGGGATGGAGTTTAATACTTGTTCTGTGTGTATAAACCATCTGAGAAGCGCCTTACCGACACAGCAGACAAGCGAGCACGCATCGGTCTCTGTCGTGGTAAGACATCGATGCTCGCTGCAAAATCCCGTCAAACTGGGAAGAAGCAAAGACACAGGACAAACAGGGAGACACAGATGCAAAAACACGCGTGTCAAATCTGGCATCGGAGCGGCAAGCACCCTCGGCGATCGTGTGTGCACTTGGCGGGCCGTCAGGTGGTAGCGCTTTCAACGTCATGCGTGTTCCGGCCGACCAAACAGCCGCACTGAGCCGGACCATGTTCAGCGTGCGCCATCAACGGCGACGTGAATGGGATCCAGAACCCCTAATTTCTCGTATGTATGCGCTAAACCTCTTGCGATATATTTGACGAAACTGTGGGGCGGCGGGACGAGGTATCTTTCCGTATCTACCTTCCTGCGCCTTTATATGATGCCACTCGCTCTACAAGTAGGCGTCTCGCTTAGCATTGACCAATCAGGCTCCGCCAGGCTCGCTTCCACTTACACTCTGCTTTGCCTGCATCGTATATGGATGATCGACTCGCTTCTTTTGGTGCCGTTCATTCCGTGGCCGCATAGAATTCTTGACCGGGTCCCGTATTCCGAGGAAGGTGGACCTGTTCGCAAAACAGCCGCTTCGTTCTGCGTAGTCGATCGTGCTCGAATATTCACCCAACCTCAGCTATGCGGGCGTAGCGTAAAATATTTGAGTTCCTTCCGTACCATCTACTGGCCATGCTGCCGACTTCCCCCGGTGCAAAGTATGCCTCCGAACCCCGGAGGATGCAGGAGAAGCTCAGAATACATCCGCCGTTAATAAACCCTTCCCACACGCCGCTCTTCTCAAGCTCGCCATCGTCTTTATTCAAATTCCTGCAGTCACTGAACACACGTGGAATTTTCATCTCCCCGCAAGCAGCCCGCAAATCTACTCCAGCTCTCTACTTTTTTTTTTTTTTGGTTGGGCTCTCCATATACACGTCAAGCTCTGTGGATGCCACGTGCTTCGTCGTCTCGCATCACAATAGTACAAAAACTGCTGCCCATTTCTCTGGTCTATTTCTTTTTATGCGGCTGCGGCTGCGGCTTTGCCCTTTCCACGCCTGTTCTTCACGCCCACCCGCTCCAATGGGAGAGAGGACGCCAATCATTCCATCACAGCCTTGCCGCCATTACAGCCTTCGTGCTCAACGAACCCCGGCCGGTGTTTAGATGGCTATCATGAGGTGAACTTGGTACCAGCTGTCATACGAAGATTCGTCTACACTGCCACTTAGCGAGTACCGACAAACAAGTGCCGTGTGCCCACGATCTCCAAGCTGGCGTTGTGCTGTTTGCCGGTACCATTGCGCCCCTCGAAACCTGTTTGCGTCTGCTCCCATCCAAGGTCATCAGAAATCGATATAGAAATCGCCGCAACTCCGCATTCGAAACCATAGTCGACCAAGTCCCCTTTGAACTGCCAGTACTAATACCGCGTTATCTTCAATTTTTTTTTTTTTTGTTCTTGGCATTGCCTCACCAGCAGACGAGGCTCCCAGGCCACCCACTGGGGTCACCCTATGTTCCACCCCGTGGCACCAAGACTGCTCACTCTGTAACGTTTCACCGCGTAGCAAACCCGAAGCGACGGTGACGAGACAAGGGAAATTCTATTCGACCTTGTCCTGCCTGTTTGCCGACACCTTGGTGGCCCTCCATGCAGCAGGCACCTACACCGGTCGATTTGATGGTCCGTCTACAGGACTATTTACAGAATATGCGAGCGACCCCTGCCACTGCCGTCCCACCGCATATCACCATCAGATCCATCCAGCTGCAGCAGCATCACAGGTCGCAGGTAGTATACCAAGCCAACCTCTCCAACCATACATCCATGCTTGTTGTCATGCCACCGCCTCCTATGGCTCGACTTTTGCGGTCAGAGAAAAACATGATCAAGTCCGAAGCCGCCGTGATCCGCTGGATTCGAGAAGAGGCCTCAAGATATCCGCCTCCTTTGAAAAGAGCCGCCACACCACTGGGGTCTGCATCCCCAGAAGAGACAGAAGCCCATGTGGATGGTGCTTCTCTGGCATTTCCCATTACGCGCCTCGCCGACCACCCTGCCGCTCATACAAACCCCTTCCTTCTACGATATCTGCCCTCTCCAGTCCAGCGCTCTCTGCCAGTTCCTTTGCAAGATACTCTGACACCGTCTTCCATTCTGGAATTCAATGTGATCACACCTCCTCCAGGAACGCCCATCTCCATGCTTCGCACGCCGCTCACAGAAGAAGAACGGTATTGCATTGATTACGAGGCCGGAAAGCTTGTCTACCAGTTATCTCGCCTCTCATCGCGTGCTGGCTATTTCGGACCTGCTTTGGCTGTGTTGGGTACCGAACATCCCGAGGCAAAGGCTTCTGGTTATGATGATTCGACTGCAGAAGGAATGACGTCGTGGTCTGTGGCATTTCATTCTCTACTCGAGAGTATCTTGCGCGATGGGGAAGACATGGCTGTGGCTTTGGCCTATTCCACAATTCGAAAACAGTTTCGACGACTCGGCCATCTCCTCAATACTGTTAGGACCCCGTCGCTAGTCGTCGTCGATGCGGTGGACGATACAAATCTCCTTGTCCAACGGTTGCCTGCGGAGGAACCGACGGAAGACGAGAAAGAAGTACCGAAAACTGCTGCTGAACATGGCAGCAGTCCACCAGGTTTCTCAACGGCACGGGGAAGACAACGAGGTGAACGTGGTCGCGGCCACTGTTCCCCCTCTCGTGATACTCTAGGCTCGATGGCAATGCCTTCCGCAAGGCTTAGATCGGGACCCGAGTTGGGACCGGGCACGCAAATCACTGTAACCGGCCTCCGTGATTGGAGCCATTGTGTTTTTGGGGATCCCCTGTTTGCATCTATTTTCCACAAAGAGCCCAGCGAGCCCTTTCTTCGTGGCTTCGGCTGTGAAAGAAAAGATGTTTCTATGACAAGCCTCGAAAACACACCAGAAAACAAAAACGTCCGGCTCCTGCTGTACCGGTGCTACCATGCTGTCGTCCAGATCGTCAAGGGGTTCTATCACCTGGACGATGATCATACAACACGAGAACTAGCCGCTCGAAAACAGCTGACCGAGACCCTATCATTACTAGAAGCCATCGGTGATAACCTGGCCCTTAAAAGCGAGCACCGCAGACCAACTGGAGAGTTATCATTAGCAAAAAAACCGCGACCTGACAGCGGCGAGGAGGTTTCAACAAGACCAGTTGCGGCGCATTCGCCTACTGGTTCCAGCTAGAACATTCTCATTGCAACAATGGTGGATTTGGTTTTATGGCCGTATTTGTTTACTCTTACGGAAAGCTAGACGAGAAGCATGCATACATGCAGAGCCCAATAACAAATCGGACCTGACTTGCTTAACTTCGCTGCCCTTTGTTATGCTTGGCACCATCTCTGCCCCCGTCATCTGCATCTTCGTCTTCATCCTCATCCTCGTCTCGGGGTAGACTCAAGCCCATCATGCTCAAGATATTCCCGGCGGGGCCTGCCATGCCTGCCTGGCCCTTGAAACTCTCGAGCAGATTCCTTGCCAGATTGAAGTTTACATCCACTTCCCCGTCGTCGTCGTCCATGGTTTCCTCTTGTGTTTGATCAGAAGTCCTGCGAACACTGCTGGCTGGAGCGCCGGTGATGCTACCCGATGCGTCTTTGTCCCCCGATGCCACTGCAGCTTGCCTCGCCTTCTCCTCTGTAGCACCGCCAAGGCTGAGAGCGCCGTAGCATCGTAACTCTTTCTCGAACTGGGCCGCCAGTTCTAAGATACCTTCATCACCATCGTCAGCATCGTCAATTTTGTTGTTCATGTGGCGGTGGGAGCTGCCGGCAGGATCCCCTTTCTTGGGTACACCCACGCCGAGCTCCCTATGGCTCCCCGTTCGTCCCACGCCCTTATCAGTCGGTGCCGGCGCACTCTTCCTCCTGCCCGATGAATGTGGGTCCGCCAACTCTTTCAGAAGACGGGTAAACTCTTCTTCGTCAAAACGAATCAAATTTCCCTCACCCAAACTGCTTGAATCATCGTCTTCCTCGCCACTGCCTTCATCGTTGTCGGTGTCGTCACCCTCATCTATCTCATCAAACCGAGCACCTTCGATGCCCGCGTCGTTATCGTTCAAGAAGTCTTGAAACCGTGATACGATTTTTCGTAGGTCAGCCTGCATACGCGCATCGCCAAAGCCAGAGCCCTCGGGTCCTTTGGAATCGCTTGTTTGTTTGGAAGCCGAGGTTTCCATCGACATGCCACGATCCAACTCTCGCTCCAGATCAGCAAATCCAATCTCGAGCCACGAGTCGTCATCGCCCCGATCCACGTCTGTCCAATTTTTTATCTCGTCGTCCGTGGGGAGAACATCCACTGCACCATCCCCATCTTCTTTGAGATCCTCCAAGACCAGCCCGATCTCTCGGACAGTGCGGTTGTCATTTGACTCGGCCACGGCAGCCATCAGCTCAAAGCCACAAGTTATCTTCATGCCGAGGTTGACCATGGAATCCATTTTGCCCATACCTCCGTCATCACCTTCGTCGCCAGCTGCGTTGTCTTTGTCGGCTGGTCCTGGTGATCCTTTTGTGGCAGCGTAAAGGGTGAACTCGCTTGACCACCAATGAGGTGGCCTGAACCGTTGCGCGCGAAGCTGGGCATAGAGGACCCGGGTAAACTTGACACTGACGGTGACTAGATCTTCTGGGGGGAATAGGAATGAATCCACGCGCCGGGGCTTGAACAGATGCTTCATCAATATTGGGTCTTGGTAATGAAACGCTTCCACCGCTTGAGCGATGACTCGTGGGTAGCGGTGTAAGATGTAGGCCAATTTGCGCGGCAGGATGACAAGAGCGTGATGAATGGAGGCCTCAATATAAGCAGGATACTTTTTCAGTCGGTAAAAGGCCTCGGATTCGAGATCCGACAAATAGAGCATAGTCTCGGGTCCGGATCGAATGGCCCGTATGGCGTCCTCTAAAGTGATAAAGCGCGATAGGCCCGGCTCTAGTACTCTACTCGACCGTGTAAAGCCAGATTTTTGCATACCCTCTGGAGGAAGAGTCTTCAAATGCCCGTCATGGATCCAGACACGATGGGCATCCATGCCTGGATTCAGCCATCGTGGCACGGACTTCGCCGCCTCGACAAGTAGAAACTCGCCGTCGGCATCACAGACCCGGATCCAAACATCTGAGAATGACTTGCTCAACTCACACAGCATATACACAATCAGCCACTCGTCTTCTACCGCATCACCATACTCGGTGATCCCATAGAGATGCACTAGCCCTGCACAGAAAATTTTGTTAATTACCTACACACCTGCGCATCCGCCCTCGCATCTCTAAGACAAACACGTACCTTTCCGGCTCACGGCCTTAAGACTGAAACCATCCTTTTGCCAGATATGGTCTCTAGTCAGCTGGCTAGATAGCTGCACAGCAGCCTTCCGGACCTGCTCTAGCCTCTCTAACGGCTTTGAAGTGTGGCTTGCGTCTATCGTGAAGAGCATGTATTCAACCGAGTTCTCAGGGAAAATACGCACAGCCCCAGTCGGCGCTGTCCCAATATCGTCACCAGAAGGGTCTCCCATCCTGACTGCGTTGCGTTCAGTGAGAAGTAGCGTTCAGTTAGAAGTAGCGGACCGTAAAGCTCGAATCCTCCTAATTAGTGTTATGTGATTAAGCGGCATATTAAATTGTCAGTGGCTAGCCTGAATGCGTCAAAGAAGTGGGGCAGACAGATTAACTTATTTTACCTCGACGCGTTCACCCTTCCTTGTTGTCTGTCGCATCTTATGCCCGTGACGAAAGCTTAGCCGCCCCAGGCTGCTCTACGTGTCAACGAACTCAAACGACTACGAGTCCAGTAGCCAAAATGCCGAGCCGAACTGCTGGCGCACGCCGCAAACCATATGATTTACAGCGGAAGCGCTCGCGGCGCACTTTGGATGACGATAACGCGTCTGCCTCGATAAACGACGCGTTGGAACTCGTCGATGTTGAGGGAGCAAGTTCATCTCTACAACTCTCTTCGGTAAAACCATGGCTCCTTTTCAACTCGTCGCTATTTTTTCATATAGCAAAATTTTTGAGTGACATACGCTTACGCATTGTACGGAGACAGAGAACAAAACGAGTGCGCATCTCTGATGCGAAAGACTCGCTCTCGCGTCAAACCCCAACTTTAGAAGGCCAAAATGACGATACCTCCCAGGTATCCGAAGACAATAATAGGAGGGAGGGAGATAGGCGACGGTCTGCAGAGATAAATGGTGATGACGACGACGACGACGACGACGCTCTGCCACCAGCGACACAGCCTACTCAGTATGAAACTTTGAGAGACATGGGCTTCACACATTTGCTCCACGAAGATGAAGATGACATTTTGGCTACGCAGCGCCTACAGCGTCGCGCCATGCTCAGTGCATCGATGGCGCCCAATCTAAGCGGCGAAAACCGCCGAGCACAAAATGGCATCATTGAAAATGTTACCTGCGTCAACTTCATGTGCCACACGAGACTGGAGTGCGAGCTCGGCCCTCTTTTGAATTTTATTGTAGGCGAGAACGGCAGCGGCAAGAGTGCCATTTTGACGGCCATCACGTTGTGTCTTGGCGCCAAAGCCAGCACGACAAACCGCGGTGGTAGCCTTAAGAATTTCATCAAGCAGGGTGAGGAGCGTGGATTTCTGGCTGTGCGGATCAAAAACTGTGGCGAAGATGCCTTCGAGCGCGATGTTTATGGCGATTCCATCTCAATCGAGCGCCACTTCTCCATCAGCGGAGCCAGCAGCTTCAAGCTGAAGTCGGCCACTGGGCGCCTCATCTCCACCAAGCGGGCCGACGTCGACGACATTGTTGAGTACTTCTATCTCCAGGTGGACAACCCTCTCAACGTGCTCTCTCAGGACAACGCGCGACAGTTTCTCAACAGCTCGTCTGCCTCGCTCAAATACAAGTACTTCATGCAAGGTATACAACTCGAACAACTCGACCGGGATTACCAGCTGGTAACGCAGTTTCTGGATGCCCATAGTGCAAAATTGCCTGAATTGGAGGAACGTGTCAAGATGCTCAAGGAAGCCGCTGATGAGGCAAAGAAGTTGCATAAGGTCATACAGGACAACCAAGACATGCACAGGAGAAAAAACCTGTACACGAGGCAGTTGGCATGGTCCCAGGTTGTGGAGCAAGAGATTCTTCTTGACGAGTATGAGCGCGCAGTCATCGAAGCTGGCAACAACATTGTGGCTGCCGAGCAAGAGCGGGACGCGGCTTCTCAGAACTTAGAGATACAGAGCGACAGGCAGCTTCACGCAGAGGGAGTGTTGGAAGATCTTCAGGCCGAAGAAGGCACTCACAAGGAACGCGTGGAGCACGCCACTGAAGAGCACAAAGCGGCTGTCGCGCAGTTAAGGGTGCTACATGCAGACGAGCGGGATATTCATAGCCACCTCAAGGTTGCTGCGGACCGTGGCCGGCAGCTCGAGGCCAAGATCCGCAATGAACAGCAGAGACTCGAAGACGCCAATGGCGAGCGTCACCGGGAAACACAAAACCGACTTGTGGCGGCGAAAAAGAAACTAGAGGAAATCAATCGAGACATTAGCCGCGAGAACGATCGGCAGCCACAACTGGAGCAGGATCACGCAGCAGCCAAGACTGAGACGCAGAAAAAGAGTGTTGAGGTGGACCACAAACGCAACGAGGTGCAAAAGAAAGAGCAACAGCTACGCGGACTGCAACAAAGCGTTGGGGCGACTTCGTCAATATATGATGCCTTTGTCCCCGGCATGGCGAAGCTGGTTGCTCTAATTGAGCGCGACAACCGGTTTTTGCAGAAGCCAGTAGGACCTCTCGGCACAAAAATTCGGGTACAGAAACCAATTTGGTCGGCCATCCTGGAAAAAACATTCGGCAGTGCACTCAACGGATTTATTGTGACCAACCACAGCGACCAGCAACACCTGAGTGGACTGATCAGACGGCTGAACATAAGCAACATCCCAGTTTTTATTGCCAATTCTCGCTCCATCGACACGACCGGCAAGGAGCCCGATACCCAGTTTGACACAATCCTCCGCATTCTCGAGATTGACGACCCCCTGGTCCGTGACCAGCTTATCATCAACAACTACATCGAACAGGTGATACTGGTCAAGGATCGGAAGAGGGCAGAACAGATCATGTTCAATGGACCGGCGCCGACCAATGTTGTGGCCTGCCTCGCATTGCATGACAAAAAGCGTGGCGAAGGTCTGCGACTCACAAGCCGTGGTGGCGGTAACGTGAGCACGACACCCGTGATTCCCAACCCTAACCAGAAGCCACGGATGAAAACCGACGTCGACACCCAGATCAACATACAAAGGGAGATCCTGGCGCAAAGCCAAGAGGAGCTAGACGTGCTCCGGACGCAACTGAACGCTCTTCAGCGGAAGGAGCAGCAATGCTCCAACGAACTCAAAGCGTACGCACGTCGCTCAGAGACCATGCTCAAGGCAGCACGCGCGGCGGGCGTGACTATTGGGCAGATCGAAGAGGAGCTGGACGGGTTCGACGGAGCTGATGGCCGTTTGCAGAATCTAGAGCGGGAGCTGGAAGCAACCACGACGCAAAAGGAACAGCTCGGGGAGCAGTATGGTGAAGTCAACGTAAAGAAGGCTCAGCAAGGCAAAGAAGTGGAACGTCTCAACAAAATATTGGAAGAGGCAAAAATGGAATATCGGGACTTCAGGGCCAAAGTTGAGAAGGCTATCCGCAATACGGAGAAGTATCGTGATGCGCGAAGAGTGGCACTGGTGGCTAAGAACGAGGCTTTCGAAAAGATTGAAATGCTGGGTGGACGCAAGGAGGTGGCCGAGCAGAAACGCGACCGACAAACAAGGCTGGTGGAGGAGTTTGCAAGCCAGGCAAAGCTTGTGAGCCCCGAGCGGGTGACAATTCCCGAAGGGGAGACCTATGCCAGCGTGGAGAAGAAGATGGAGGCACTCGCAAACCAGCTGGATGCAAGGCAGAAGAGAGTGGGCATGACAGACGAGGAGGTCAGCGAGCGGGCCGAGGAGACGATGAAAGCATATCGACAATACCTCGCAATCTATGAGACGAGCAACGAGCACGTCCAGGCCATCCAGGATGCACTGTTTTTACGGCTGAAAAAGTGGCGACTGATCCAGCGGCACAACTCGGCCAAATCACGAACCAACTTCATCTATCTCCTGTCGGAGCGTGGCTATCGCGGCCGGATGTTGATCGACCATCGCAGAAAAAAGCTGCAAGTGCAGGTGGAGCCGGATGAAACACGCCGCACGGTTTCCGGACGCGACACGCGCACGTTGTCGGGCGGCGAGAAATCGTTTTCGTCCATCTGCATGCTGCTGGCAATCTGGGAGGCCATGGGCTCGCCACTGAGGTGCCTAGACGAGTTTGACGTTTTCATGGACAATGTCAACCGGGACGTGAGCACAAACATGCTAGTATGTTCTCTTGCCTCCTTTTTCTTGTGTAGCTTTGAGCCTAACTTTTGCCCAGGTCGATACCGCTCGCCGGTCTGTTGGACGGCAGTACATTTTTATTACGCCGAACGCGATCCAGGGCCAAGCTAGACACGCGCCAGATGTGAAGATCATCAGGCTGACAGATCCGAGACAGCGCATGCTAGACGGAACATAATCAAACTTCTCCAGTCAACAATCTCTCCTGCAAAGATACTGGGTGGGGGGGAGGAGGCTACGTGCGCATGGGAAACAACCGCACTGGGTGTATAGAGGGTATCTGGACTTGTTCAAATCATGAATTTTTCTATAAATAGGTGTTGGCCCGATGCGAATACAGCCATACATATCCTACGGAGTACTATTTCCCGGCCACTGCCGCTTAGATGCCAACGCCCTTGCTGCGAAGCACATTAATGCCGGCGTTGGCAGCAAAGCCCACCCACTGACCGACGGACCGTACGTAGCCGCCGATATCTTGCGACTCTTGAAAACGGCGTCGCAAAAACGCACGGGTGACGGTGTAGTCAGGGCCGCCTGTATCGGTGGTCATGAACAACTCGCTGGCTGCGTAGATGGTCGAAAGCGCGGCGCGCTTCGTATACCAGGACGGATCCACGGCGTTGTCGCCGGCTAAAGTCCATATCTCGTCGGTAAGTAGAGCCAGCTCGCGCATTGATGCCGGAACATAACTGGGCTGGGCCATAACTGCCAGAGCCTAAGAACAAAGGCTATCAGTATAAACAGGCCACCCGGGGAGTAACATTAACCACATCGGTAAAAACAGACCTCTTGCCAGCGTCCAATGATCTCCTTGTTTCCGAGCAGGCGCTCCCAAGTTAAACTCTCAGCACGCTCAGCAATTTCGGCAATATCCAGGGGCGATGTCTCCGCAGAAGCAGCAGCATCACCGCCATCACGAGCACTACTCGCGGCATGGAGCTCCTGATGGCGCGCAGCCAGGCGTGCGCGCTGGCTCACGAGATGCCACTGCACAAGGCTGAACACACCATCAGGCATGATTGCCGCGCTGATGGCTGGGTAACCGGCATCGTGGGCGCCCAGCGCAATGCTATGTGCAGAAAAGCCGTGTTCGGGGATGTAGCAGGTAGCCGCCGTCAGGACAGCCTGCTCCACAGAGGTGAAGACGTCCTCTGACGGTGGTCGACTGGGGTGGTCGAAGGAGTGGTAGCAACGACGCCGAGCGAGAGAGGTCGAAACGGAATAGGATGAAGTGCATGGGCCTGGTGCGGATGTCCACGCCTTGGTATGAAGGCGTCTGGGGGAGTTTATTACAGCTGGCAACGCAGCCGCATCTGATCCGGAAGGAAAGAGAAAGGTGCGTTTGTCATCGTGAGTGACAGATAGCCGGGCCTGCAAAATACACCGTCCGAAAAGTCGCCGGGTGACGCCTGAAGATACAGAGAAGGGCGAGGCAAGCAGCATGGTCGAGTAGCTGTAGTCGGGTGCATTGGGGTGATCCGAGGCAGCTGAGGCGAGGGCCTTGCATACTATAGTGGAGAAGCTAAGCTTCGGATAAAGAATAGTGCGGTTGCGAGGGAGGTGAGATACGCAGTAGCAAAAAGCTCAGTGGTCGAATTTTCATACGAGCTTCCCAGTGTTAATTAACTCCACCACTCATCGCCTGATTCGCCCGCCGCGTGTACGAGTAAGATGGTCTGTTGCCTGACGCGTTTCTCTCTTCTTTGTGTGCTTCACGCTTGCATCGCTGTTTTCCTCCTGTGTTTATGCAAAGGACCTCTGAGCTGTGACGGTGTTATCTTAAGGGTCTACCGCCTTGTGCAGACATATATCCTACACGACAATAGCTCCAACGTGCACTACTGGGATACTACGCGCCGCGTCTGCGCCTTCTTTCTGTGCCACACCAACCCCCAACCAACCAGCGCACACCTTGTGCCGAGCTGATTCTCTTCCCAACCATCACCACACCCATCGACTCCAGCTACTGGCTACTTTCGAAGAGATTACCTACTAGCTCTATTCATCGCGACCAGCACAGCTGCACTTTTGTCGGCAACGGGCCAGTTGCTTTACTTTTTTCTTACACGTCTTTCCCGATTATCTAGCTATGGGTAAGCTTGTCGGCTGGTTTCTGTTTGTTCCGTTTGTGTCTCTCCTGTCCATCCTCGGCGTGTCTTACGCATACGCGCATGCCTGTGTCGCAGGCCATCGGTCTCTGCGTCTCGCCTGTGCTCGTCGAGCGCCTCTTGTCCAACCCTGATAGTGCCTTGAATGCCTACCACCCCCCCCGCCTCCCCTGTCCTACGCTGTGCACGCAGTTTGCATGTCCTCCTACTGCTCACTTCTTGTATATTCCCATCACTCTCTCCTTTGTGTCTCAGTGTTCTGGGCCATCTGCCTTGTCTGCTCGCTATATGCCTCCCCTTGTCGCATGATGTGCGGCTCCCTTCCTTCCACTTCCTCCCCCACCTCTACATGGCATCTAGCAACGGCCTCTTCGACGCTACCCTACGTTGGGCCAGTGTGTACCTGTACGCGGTAGTCACGGCGGCGACGCACCGCAACGGGGTACAACCCGACAAGTACACCACCAATGAAGCCACATACCACCACCCGCTTGCCCATCCATCCGCACGCAACTCGCAGGCACAAGCACATGCACTACCAGAACGCTGCGTGCCAGCACCCCTCCAACCCCGCCTCCTGCTGGATTTTTGCAATCACTATATCACTCGCCGTCTGCACTGCTCTCTGTTGTTGTCTTTGCACCTGTCTTTAACCGCACCTCGTGTCGCTTTAAGACTACGGCGTTTCTCCTCCATGCGCGGCTCTTTTTTTTATTCCCCATCCTTTTCTTTTAAGATTATATTTTTGTCGGATTTATTTAGGTGTTCTACTCAGATTGTACTGACCGTGGGTGCCGTTTTCTAGCCGACTCGGGAGATACGTACCGGCCGGTGAGTTTATCTATTCGCGTTCAGGCGACCCTTCAGCCGGCCAGAACCCATCGAAGCCTGGCCTTCATCCAGGACTGGCTTGAGTCTGTTCAGGGCAATTTTTAGCACTCATGCAGTGCTGTTGTGGCATACATGTTGCAAAGGATTAACATGTTTCGCAGCGTGAACGGTCTCGCTCGCCTCGCCGCGGTCGATCGCGCAGTCCGGGCCATCGTCGCTCATATTCTCCACGCAGCAACCGCTCTCGCAGCCCTGATTATCGCCGTACCGCCAGACGGTCTCGCTCGCCTATGGCTACGCAAGGGTCTGTATCCGGTACTGTCACCAGCACTGCCTATGGTGGCGCTGGTGGCCCTCTCCGCACTCACGACGATCGTGCCGGAGCCCGGGACCAAATGATATCGAACGTCGTCCGCGAGACCTCTCAGCAGGATCGCCGGGTCTATGTCGGCAATCTTTCTTATGATGTCAAATGGCACCAGCTCAAAGATTTTATGCGACAAGGTTCGTTTTCTTAAAACATTTTTCGTGTCCCCAAGAGCAGTCTATGAATGGCGTTCGGTGTGTGTATTCGTTTTCTAGAAATCAAAAATTGCTAACGTATTGTTTCTTGATTAGCTGGGGAGGTTATTTTTGCCGACGTCTTGTTACTCCCGAATGGAATGTCGAAGGTGGGCGACTACGCTTGGTGGTCTTGATTGGGCTGCTGTTTCTCTTTTCCTTCATTGTTTATGACCTCTACCCTCCCCCATACCCCCCTTGGACGAGCTTCTTGTTTGATGGGAATCGTTGGATTGACGGGTTGGAACCATGTTCCTTGGGCAATTGTAGGGATGCGGGTAAGTCGCTTACGAGCTCTATTATCCGCCAACTTACGAACTTGCCACGGCTAACATGCTGGTTGCAGAATTGTGGAATATGCGACAAGGGAGCAGGCACAAAATGCCGTTGCGACACTCAGCAATCAGAACCTGATGGGTCGTCTTGTCTACGTGCGCGAAGTAAGTGGCTCGTTTTATGCCTTCCACTGTTGTTTGGATACACATGAATTAGTGTTTTGGGTTGTGGGACTGACATCCCTTCAAGGACCGCGAGGCCGAGCCCCGGTTCAACCAGTCGTCTGGTCCCCGGGGCGCTTACGGCGGCCCTGTGGGTGTTCCAGCTTTCGGCGCTGGTGGAGGGCCCATGGGGTTTAGCCCTGCCGCCGGTGGAAGCAGACAGATTTATGTTGCGAACGTACGTCATCCACCCCTCTTAGTGATGTTTTGCCGCCCTGCTTTGTTTTTGTCCTTTGATACAGGCTACCTTCGCTGTTGTGCTAAAACTGCTGTGTATCTATAGCTCCCTTATACTGTTGGGTGGCAGGATTTGAAGGACCTGTTTCGCCAGGCTGGTAAGCAAAACGGCATTTGTAGTGCAGGCTCTGTGTCGTACTAACCCCCCTTTTCAATGTATAGCGCGGACTGCAAGCGTTGCGCGAGCAGACATCAATATCGGCCAGGACGGTCGGTCAAAAGGCTCTGGTATTGTTGTTTTCGAGAGCCCGGATGATGCCCGCAATGCTATACAGCAGTTCAACGGCTTCGACTGGCAAGGCCGTATTCTCGAAGTCCGCGAGGATCGCTTTGCAGGTGGTGGTGGCTTTGGAGGTCGTGGCGGCTTCGGCCGCGGCGGATTCGGTGGTGCGTTTGGCCGTGGCGGGTTTGCCGGCCGCGGCGGGTTCGGTGGGTTTGGCGGACGTGGTGGATTTGGCGGCGGTGCCGGCTTTGATATGGGTGCTGGCGGTGCCGGCATTGCCATGGGTGCCCCTGCCGCTCCTGCCCCTGCTCCAAATCCATTCACCGACTACGCCACTGGCGGTTCGGACCGGAGCGAAACTATTTTCGTCCGCAACGTAAGTTGACTGTCCTTCCTTTGCCCGCCTTCTAGCAGCGAGACGGCCTTTCGGTCCCACATACTGATCTCTCTTATCAACAGCTTCCTTGGTCGACGAGCAACGATGACCTTGTGGAGCTTTTTACCACCATCGGGAAGGTCGAACAAGCCGAGATCCAGTACGAGCCCAGTGGCCGCTCCCGTGGCTCTGGTGTAGTTCGGTTTGATGCTGCTGAGACTGCCGAGACAGCCATTACTAAGTTCCAGGGCTACATTTATGGTGGGCGTCCGCTCAATCTCAGTTTCGTCAGATATACGAATCCTGCAGCCGGTGGCGACAGCATGGAAACCGATTTGCATCATGGCCTGACTCAAGACCAAATCATGTAGCATCAACGCCTACCACGCCAAAACTACTGCTTTGCGCGTTTTGCTGCCGCCTCCCCGTTTTCCGATCGGTTTGTCTTATAGGATCCTGTCTGTCAATATATTTTTTGCGTCCTTTGGGGTGCCTTTCTTGTCCGAGATATTTTGATTATCCCTATCTTTTCGTCTCATATTGTCGGCCTATCTTTCGTAGGCAAAGAAACAAGGCCTAGATATTACGCTGAACCTGTGCTTATGTTCTGTTTTTGACTGATTCACAATCTACCTTGTCACAACACCTCTTCTTAGGCGTTCGCCATTCCGGTATTATCACCGCCATCATGATCGCAGTGTGAAGATATCCGGCGTTTTACGTAGCGGCATGTTTAAACCACATGCATGATTTCAATTAGGTGCCTTGGAGCGCAAAAAAATTGTACGAGTACGGTGCAAACAACTATAAACCTCTGTTTCTATAAAACGGGGTTGTCCTTTCCAGCAGTAAAACAAACCTGAAACAGAAGAAGGCCCAATCCCGCCCACACGAAATAAAGACAATATTTTTGCTCACCCGCAAATGGATGCCAGACTGCTTGTGTCTCTGGCCTTTATGCACTAGGAGGTGCTTTAAAAGACAAGTACAAGTAGAACACGCAAAGCACAGAGCCGGAAGTCAGTTCAAGGGACAAGTGCTCAGCAAACAGCCAGCATACTTTTGCGCCAATGGGCCACCCAAACTATCCTTGAAAAAAAGAATGGGACTATGGAACTATAGTCGTTGTAGCCGCTTTCTTCTTCTTTGCTTTGGCCTTCTTCTTGCTCTTGTCGCGTGGTTTGAGCGCCGTCATGCCAACCTTGCAGGTCTCTGCATATCGCGCATAGAAAGCTTCGAGTGCGTCTGGGTTCACCATCGTTGATAGCCGGACCTTGTCCTTCCGATGCAATTTGGATTTGCCATTGCTGGCACGTATGATGAGAGCAGTTCCACTGGCGGTTTGGGCATCTGCTGCCGTGACAATTTCATCTTTGGCCACTGACCTGTTAAAACAAACTCCGACCGGCACAACAAAAAGAACTGAATGTGTCTGCTTACATCGTCTTTGGCTCAGGTAAATGGCACCATGTTCCTTGCCTTTCTGGGCACTGAAGAGCTCCGCAAGCCTATAGAAAAACTGGAGCGCAAAGCGTCGGTTAGTAGATGATAGAGCAAGCATAATGGAACCTGGTTTCCCACGAATACTAGAATCTTCGCACCTCATCGTTATTTAGACACCCCATGATGGTGCAGGGTGTTGTGAGCGCTGGTGTGCAAGGTTTCCATGGTATTTTTTTTCCCTTGTTGGCAGCCCCTCCGCATCAAAGCCTGGCGCCGCGATATCTAATCAACCAGCTGAGTCATCGATATACAACCGATAAGCCTTTTTTTTTTTGCTTGAAAAGATGCTAGTTACCGCAAACCTATTTCGCCAAGACACGAACTCTCTTATTTCTCTCTTCTCAACCATGGCCCCCCCGGAAATTAAAGGTCCGACTCTATCCGAGGGGTTTCTGCGACACCTTGGTGTCGACGCAAAGCTCCCGCAGGGAAGCAGCGGGAAAAGGAGTCGAATTCAAGCCAGGAAAGACGATAGAAAGCAGGCGAGGTCGAAAAGTCATGGTCCCCTAAACCAGCGACTACGAAATCAACAGCAGGCACCGAAGAACATCAAGCGTCTTGAATATGACAATGATGATGCTGGCACATCTTCGAAACGCAAAGCTCACGAAGGGCACGCAACTTCCCAGAAAGAAAAAGCTCGACCTTTATTTCGCCGCCCCTCAAATGGAAATTTCGTTGGTATACAGGACATGGAGGACAACTCCAGTAGCTCTGATATGCCTAGAGGAAAGTCTTATATTCTCAACGACGATGACGATGACAGCAATGACGATAGCAACGGCGACGAGGACGAGGACGACGACGGTGGCGGCGACAGCGACAACAGCGATGGTCATGGTAGTGGACATGACAATACCAATACCGATGGTATAACCAGCAAAGTCCCCACCCGTATTCGGGAAAAGTTGGCACAGGACGACGCCGATATCGCGGAGCTTGAGCGAAAACTGGGAATCAAAGGCCGCAAATCTTTGCCGAAGGCTTTCAAGGACGACGGACTTGGCGAACTTCTGGATGGTGTACAGGACAATACGGCCGAGGGTATAGATGCTGCGGAAAAGAAGAAGCGCAAAGCGGAAGCAGAAGAGTGGCTTCGCTTGAAGCGCAGGAAAGCAGAAAGGAGCAGCGGCACTGCTATACATCCCGACAAGTCTGAGAGCGAGGGCGAGGGCGACAGTGACGCAGGTGACGGCGTTAGCGATGACGGCACAGCTTCCAAAAATCAACCAAATCGACAACGCGAGAATCCCTACAAGGCCCCTGTCACAGCAGCACCGACGCCGCAGAAATACATACCTCCAGCTCTTCGGAAGTCGGAACGGGCTCTGGATGCAGAGTCGGAGGTTGTTACCAGGGTGCAGAAGCAGGCCCATCATCTCGTTGCCCGTCTATCCGACGCCAACATGCTGTCAATCTTGGGCGAGGTAGACAAACTCTACATGAACTACCCGCGGCAGCACGTAACGGGTGCCGTCGTTGACAAGCTACTAGAGCAAATTGAGATCGAGGGCGCTCTGTCCAGCAACGTCACAATTTTGATTGCTGGGTTCGCAACAGCGGTCTACACGGCAAAGGGGACAGATTTCGGCGCCCATTTTATCCAGCAGAATGCAACCCACTTCCGAGAGCATTACAATGCTTTGGCCGAGACCGGTATGGTTGACACTACCGAAGCATTGCGCGACCAGCACCACTCCTGGGCGCCTGCGTCCAAGATAGCCCTGAATCTTCTCACTTTGATGGCTGAGCTGTACAATTTTCGCATGATCGGTTCGAGTCTGATCTACGATTATATCCGCATGCTGTTGGACCATATAACTGAGTTCAATGCCGAGCTGCTTATGCGTATCTTTGAAGTGTGCAGCCACCGTCTCCGGCAGGACGACCCTGTGGCGTTGAGGGGAGTCGTGTCTCTTATCCAGCCGGCTGTTGTGCGCGCTGGTGGCTACAAAAGCCTTTCTGCCCGCACGCGCCACATGATAGACCAGATCAGCAACCTGAAGAAAAGCGACAAAAAAAAGCATCGCGGCGCCGAGAGCAGCGGTTTCGGGCATGCAGATCGCATGCGCAAAATTCTGGGAACCTTGCCGGCCTCCAGGAAAATAGAGGCCGCTGGTCCGCTACATGTGAGCTTGGTTGACCTTGACCAGGCTGACAGGCGGGGGAAATGGTGGTTGGTTGGCGCCAGCTGGGCAGGCCCTGGTCAATCTACGAATGAACCTAGCACTGGAGTTGGTAATGGGCATAACAATAAACCAGCAGCCGGGGACAGCGGATCGGAACAGAGTGGGCCAACTACGAACGCAAGGACGGGTGAAGACCGAACCAAAGACCACGGGTGCGATGGTGGCGATGATGTTTTGGGGTCTTGGGCAAACGACATTCCTGACATGGAAGAGCTGAACTTGTTGGCGCGGGAGCAGGGGATGAACACAGACGCCCGAAGGTCTATCTTTGTGGCGCTCCTGTCGGCCGCCGACAGCAAGGATGCGCATGCACGGCTACTGCGCCTCGGTCTGAACAAGCATCAGAAGAGGGAGGTGGCGAACGTGCTGATCCGGTGCGTGGGCTCCGAGCAGAACTACAACCGCTACTACGCGCTGGTGGCGCGGCACGTGTGCAGTGCCGACCGGCGGATGGACTGGGTATTTCAGGCGAGTCTGTGGAAGCTATTTCGCCGCTTAGGTGAGCCTATTTTTGGCGAAGCGCAGGACGACGATGCTGCAGATGGGAAGGACGAGGCGACAGATCTGCGGCGTATCGTCAACACGGCTAAGATGTACGGCCATCTGGTGGCCTGTGGCAGTGTCAGCCTGGGCATTTTGAAGTGCCTCAGCCTGGCCCGGTTGCAGCTCAAGACCAGGATGTTCGTCGAGGTGCTTCTGTTGGCGCTGTTCGACGAGGCGCGGCAGGCGGGCAAGGAGGGCAGCTGCGCTCTCGTCCGAAAGTGGTTCGCCTTAGCTGTCCGCAGCAACGAGGAGCTGCGTCGTGGCCTGCAATACTTCGTTGACAAAGTCATGCGAAAATCGAAGCTTGTGGGTAAGAGCCAGGCTTCAGGCGTTGTCAGACTATGCGACGCAGCACAGCGGGCGCTGGCAGAGGCTGGTGATGCGTAGGCCCTTTAGCGCTCCTCGCACGTTTTGTTCTCTTCGAAGAGGACAGACTGGTCATTTTTTCTTTCTCTCTATGTACCTGTATCTTATATGTATATAGCAAAGAGTTGTGACTATTACTGCCTCGCATTGCAGGCGCCAAGATCCCCAGTAAAGAAAAGGAGACTTTACCGGATGAATAAAACGGGGCCGCAGCGTAAAAAATAGCTCTTGTTTGTTTGGCTGCCACCCGAAAGCTCCCGGAACAAAACAAACTCGACAAAGTGTCTTCCTCTGCGTCATCCAGCCGATTGCATTTTTCTCCCGTCAATCGCGTTATTCTCAAAAGGTTTATTGACGCATCCGACCCACATCGTTGTTCACTTCTTGGTATCTTCCTGCTATTGGGCTACCGACGATGCTGTCTTCTCGTTTAATATCGCGAACGGCTGTCCGTTCAACTCTGCAAAAACAGTCCCCGTGAGTACATCTCATCTTTTGATAATGCTCACCTCCCTCCTCTTTTATCTCGACTTGTGCGCTTTGCTCTGTTCGTTTACTGACTTCTGTCCGGTTTGGTTAAGCTTTCCAACTACATTCGCGTCATCGTCACCGGTCTCCCGATGGAGACGCTGTTTTGCCTCAGAGGCGGAGCCAAGAGATCTTGTCATTATTGGTGGGGGCGTCGCTGGTTACGTTGCGGCCATCAAGGCAGGGCAGGAGGGCCTCAAAGTGGCCTGCATTGAAAAGCGCGGGACGCTGGGCGGTACCTGCCTGAATGTTGGCTGCATTCCGTCGAAGTCGCTTCTCAATAACTCCCACCTATATCACCAGGTGCTGCACGACACCAAGAACCGCGGCATCGAGGTGGGCGACGTGAAGTTGAACCTGGACCAGCTGATGAAGGCTAAGGACCAGTCGGTCACGGGCCTGACCAAGGGAATTGAGATGCTTTTCAAGAAAAACGGCGTGGAGTACATCAAGGGCACGGGTAGTTTTGTGGACGAGCATACGGTCAAGGTTGACCTCAATGACGGCGGCGAGACTACGCTGGCAGGCAAGAACATCATCATCGCGACGGGCAGCGAGGCCACGCCGTTCCCCGGCCTTGAGATTGACGAAAAGCGTGTTGTGAGCAGCACGGGTGCTCTCTCGCTGGAGAAGGTGCCCGAGTCCCTTGTGGTAATTGGCGGGGGCATCATTGGTCTCGAGATGGCCTCGGTGTGGTCACGGCTTGGTGCCAAGGTGACGATTGTCGAGTTTCTGGGCCAGATTGGCGGGCCGGGCATGGACGCAGAAATTTCCAAGGCTGCCCAGAGACTTCTGAAGAAGCAGGGCATTGACTTCAAGCTCGGCACCAAAGTCGTCAGTGGCGACACCAGCGGCGAGAAGGTCCAGTTGGAGATCGACGCGGCCAAGGGCGGCAAGCTGGAGACGGTACGTTTTTCTTTGCTTCCCTTCATTCGACATTTTCCAATTTGTTGCCTGCTAGAGCGGTGCTTTGTCCGCTCCTAGCCGCTGAAAGAAACGCGGACTAACTTTTTTTTCTTCTCGACTCCCACAGATCGAGGGCGACGTTGTGCTTGTCGCCATTGGGCGGCGCCCCTACACCGCTGGTCTCGGCCTCGAAAGCATTGGGCTGGAAGTGGATGAGCGCGGACGCGTTGTGGTGGACTCGGAGTACCGGACGAAGCTGCCGCACATCCGCTGTGTGGGCGACGTCACGTTCGGGCCGATGCTTGCCCACAAGGCGGAGGAGGAGGCAGTGGCGGTTGTGGAATATATGAAGGAAGGATACGGCCACGTGAACTATGGCTGCATCCCGTCGGTGATGTACACGCACCCCGAGGTGGCGTGGGTTGGCCAGACTGAACAAGACCTGAAGGGTGCGGGTGTGGCGTACAAGGTCGGCACGTTCCCGTTCTCGGCCAACTCGCGTGCCAGGACCAACCTGGACACGGATGGGCTGGTGAAGATTTTGTCGGATGCTGAGACGGACCGGCTGCTGGGCGTGCACATCATCGGCTCCAACGCTGGCGAAATGATTGCGGAAGGCACGCTGGCGCTCGAATACGGCGCGTCAAGTGAGGACATTGCCCGCACGTGCCATGCGCACCCGACGCTTTCGGAGGCATTCAAGGAGGCGGCGATGGCCACGTACGCGAAAGCCATCCACTTTTAGTTTCGAGGTAGCTGGCCAGTGGCCGCACGAGGCTGTGAGGATGAGAGGACTGTGGTTGGGCAAGAAACGGTGTGCAACACGGCGCAGAACACCGGCGGCGAAGCTCTTGTCGCGCTGGGTAGCGCTGCTATAGTGTGTGGTCGTGCTGGGCATCGAGATGGTCTTCGGAAATGTATATTTGGGGTAAACTATTCTTCGTCTCATTTTTACATGTGTAATTTTGTGTGTCTAGCCAATCCTTTGCCGTTGGATTCCAAAGGGAAACACAGTGTGTGGTGGTCTGGGAGACAAGATCCGAAGAAACAGAAAGCGACATACGAAGTATTAATACGGGTCCTTTGCCACAGCCGACAGATCGGACATACGAACGCATTAGGCGTGTAGATCTCATCTCCGTGAAGATGACTCGTAGCCCCCCCTCCAGCCGAAGTGCAGACAGAACGTCCAGGGAGCCTTCCATCTAGCCACTCTTAAAACTTCGGTTTTCTCTTTGTTTGCTTGCCCTTGGTGAATTACGTGGTCCGGATTCTTCATCCGTAAAACTGCGTTTTGAGAAAATACTTTCAATGCAGCAAAGCAAATCTACAAATGCCTGGCTCCAATTCCATAGCACTAAAGCGCGCCCCCAAGACCCTAAAATTAGCCAGGCTTGGAAAAAATCCCGTCCTGAAAAAAAAAGAAACCGATCCCGCCGACCTACGACGACCGACAACCCGACCACCGGCCGACAACCCGAACAAACGACCTTCGCCACGACATCTCTTCGTCCGCACGTCGTCGATTTGGCATTGTGTCCGCATCACCTGCATCTCCCGCATTGCCTCGCTATCTGCGCCGCATCACCCCGTCATCCGTCGTGCCGGCGGCCCCCCCCTCATATACACATCTACAGAATCTCTCACCTTTCATCTCGTCTCCCATCAGCGAGACGTTCGGTAGTGCCTGCCATTCGTCCGCTGACTATTAAAAGAACCCGCCACCCCCCATCCTCCTCCCGCGATACTTGCTCCAGTTCGAGTTCTTCACTACGTCGGTGCACGCTTGTTGACTACTAGAATTATCTTCCTATAATATTCGGTTTACTTTCAAACACCATACCGCAGCTAAACACGGGAGACGTCGGATCTCACCTGTCTCTTGTGTCGCGTTTGTCTACTGCCACCTCTCAGTCACCATCCTGGCGCTTCAGAACAAGACTCTGGGCGGCGCTCCTGCTGCTGTGGCCCAGATGGCCCAGCCTAGTGCCCAGGCCCTGGGCAGTTCTGAGGAGGATTATGAGTATGTCACTTGCTTCATCTGCGCCTGTCCTCCTTAGCCTGCTAACGATGGTCGCGTGCTCTCATTTTGAAGTTACGAATCCCTACCGCCAAACTTTTCTCTCGCACAAAATATGGTTGCCGGAGCCTTTGCTGGCATTGCCGTACGTCTCCAGCTACGTCTTTAGCTTCACTATATCTATCATTCGGCGATGTATCTAACCTAGCGGTTACAGGAACACACTGTCATGTATCCCATCGACGCAATCAAGGTCAGCTGCGCCTATCCACGCTCGTCCACGCACGTGCGGTATACTGGCGTACTGCCAAGCCCGTATGCAAGCAAGCCAAAACGCTGACGTTCTTCTTCGCAGACACGCATGCAGATCTTGAACCCCAGCGGTGGCGCCGCGTATACTAGCATGATACAAGGCACATATCGCATGGCCATGGGAGAGGGCGTTCTAAGTTTATGGCGCGGCATGTCTAGTGTAGTGGTCGGCGCAGGCCCAGCGCATGCTATCTACTTTGCAACGTACGAGGCTGTCAAGCATCTTATGGGCGGCAACAAGATCGGCGCACACCATCCGCTTGCCGCAGGTCAGTGCTTTTTTCTGCCGGTGCCCTGCAGCGGTCACACGAAATGCTGACATGCAACAGCAACAAGCGGAGCATGTGCTACAATCGCAAGCGATGCCCTCATGAACCCCTTTGATGGTGCGTATTGCGTTGCTGTCGATCGGAGCTGCCCAAGTTCCGTTCGTTCTTTCTAAAACCGGCCTCTCCTCGGGCTTCCCATCCCCCAGAGTCACTTCTCCCTTTTTCTAACGAAAACACGTGAATGCAGTCATAAAGCAACGTATGCAAATAGAAGGATCGGGGAAAATGTATCGGTCGGTGCTCGACTGTGCCAAGTACGTCTACAGGAGCGAGGGCGTCGCAGCCTTTTACGTGTCCTATCCCACTACTCTTTCCATGACAGTCCCCTTCACGGCTCTGCAATTTCTCGCCTATGAATCCATATCAACGGTCATGAACCCTGCCAAAAAATACGACCCCACGACACACTGCTTCGCCGGTGCGATTGCCGGTGGCTTGGCTGCTGGTCTCACCACCCCCATGGATGTCATCAAGACTATGTTGCAGACCCGTGGTACCGCCAGGGATGCTGAACTGCGCACTGTCAACGGTTTCGCGGCCGGCTGCTCTCTACTTTATGCCCGAGAAGGCTTCCGTGGTTTCTTCAAGGGCATACGCCCTCGGGTGGTCACCACAATGCCAAGCACTGCGATTTGCTGGTCGGCCTACGAAGCCTCCAAGTACGTGGTGACGATACCAATCACTGACCTTTTGACTCTCTCACTGACTGGCTTTCTGTACCTAGGGCGTATTTCATCCGCAGAAACGACAAATTGCAGTGGCAGCATTCCTGATGGATTCAATTTATCCAGTGGGGCAGTAGCTTTCTACCGTATAGCAGCTGGAGCTGGCCTTGCATTGGGCGCACGTGGCTACGACAGCAACCATACGTTGAGCTGTGGTGCATGGTGCGCATGCTATAGCTACTGGTCGCCGCGCATGATTGTCGGCAGGATGCCTGCGGAACTTAACAGCGTGGCTGAAAAAACGACGCCAGACATAGTTGGGGCTTTCTTGTCATGTTAGTCTGGTAGAGGACAACAGGTGCCGACGGGATGCAGGCAGCATAAGGTAGGCACTGGGCGACACGCTACATCCCGGTATTTGATGGGAAGGTGTGGGACGAGCTGCAAGGAGTTTTGTTAAGAAACGCCATTGAATATACGTTGCTGCTGCTGGAGCCAAAAAAGAAAGTGCACGGCTTAGGGCTTTGGGTCCAAGTACGGGTAGAGCACATGCCAGGTTTATCGGGTTGCTACTCGTGTCATGTTCTTCTTTTTCTTTATGATGCATTTGCCGCGGCGACACGGTCACTTGGATTTCTTGTAGCTGAAGCCATCTTCTCCGGAGTTTGAGAGATCATATGGCTTAGAAAAACTACAAAGGCAACAGTTCAAAATGTAAAGAGAATAGGGGCGTAGTCCCCACAGACGTATACAAACACAACGTGTTTGCAACGCCGAAATGAATATCAAACGCCATAACAACCGCTATAAAATGCATCCATGCGCGCCCTACCGTCGTCCAGTCGCGTCCTGAACTCCTTTACCAAAGCGAACACCCGCTTCCAAAAAACCAGAGACAACAGTCGATACAAACCCCTCATCCGCCGAAAGGGAAGCCTCCAGGGCCCCCAGATCCGAATTGGAACTTGAACTGCTGTTGCCCATGTCCACCCTGTTGGAATACAAAAGGCTGCTGTTGCCTGCCGCCGCCAAATGGATTGCCTTGGAATGGGGTTTGCTGCTCTTTGGACATCGGGTCATCGCCCTGGTCAAACCGAGCACGAAGTTCCGCGTTGCTGAGTACTTCATACGCCTCGTTTATCGAAGCCATCTTCTTTTCAGCGTCTTCTTTGGTCATGCCCTGTTTCGCAGCCTTATCCGGATGATGAAGCTTGGACAGCTTGCGATACGCCGATTTGATCTGTTTACCATCCGCATCCCGGGGTACCCCTAGCACCTTGTAATAGTCTTTGGTTTTGCTGCGTCGTAGCAGCATCTGGGCTTCCCTTGCCAAAGGTTCGATGATACTCGACTGGGCCGGATGTGCCTCTTTGGCGCTTTTGAGGGTTTCAATCGCAGCTTCATACAGCTCGGCATCCAGCTGCTTCTTATGCCGATAAAGTAGGCCATACAACGAATGTTCGTCAAGCTGGAGGGCCGCGTCGCACCATTCGTTGACCTTTTTGCTATTCATCTAAACAAAGACGTTAGCCAACGCCGTTCGTTGAACAAGACAAGGGAGTAAGTATACATACTTCGTAGTAGCCTCGGCAAGCCAGTCCAGTTAGTCTAGATAAAAGACCCTCTGGCGCAGAGGCAGCTATAATGCCGCCGCGTCGCAGAGCGTCAATCTGGTCTTTGGTATCTTGGATAAGGCCTTGGCCCTCGCTGGACAATACCAACAGTTTCGTGCCCGTAGACGGTTTATTTTTGCCAAAGGCCTTGTCGACAGCAACGAGTATTCTCTCTGCGGTCTTTTCTTGCTTGAGCAAGGCCCTGCACGGCTTCGAGTCTGGGTCTGACTGCAAGCACTTGCGCACCTGCGCTATTCCCTTGTCGAGGTCACCGAGGGCGTAAAAGTTGACCGCGGATATAACGAGATGGGGTGATACATCGCCAGGCTTGATCTGGAGGACATGCTGAAGGTCCCCCATGCCCTCCTCGACCTCACCTCTTGCGAAGTGACACCGGGCACGAAGATCTCGAAGAGAAGCGGCCCTATTTGCAACCAGGATGGCCACGCCCGCCTGGCTCACGCATTCCTCCCAGTTTCCGCGAGCCTCGGCTGCCTCCGCCAGCTTGGCCGCACGTTCTGCCTTGTCCAGCGCGGCTGAAAGATCTCCGGTTGTTTGGGCTGCTTTAACTTTCCGAAAATGGGCTCGTGCACCGTCCCAGTCGGCAGCACGTTGTCTGATTTTCCCCAGCTGCACGTGTGCAGCATCGAAATCGGGTTTCAATGCCAACGCCTTGGTGAAGTCGTCGGTAGCTTGAGACGCGCGCCCAAGGCTGAGAAAGGCTGCGGCCCGCTTAAAATAAGACAGGTAATTTATCGGGTCGCGTTCGATAGCAGCATCATACAGCATCAAGGCATCGCTTATCTCGCCGCGAGAAAGGTGCGTTTGCGCCGAATCCAGTAAAAACGAAAGCGGCGTCTCATGTATATCCTGCGCGATCGCTGTCGAGAGCAGGCGCGCAGTAAGAAATAAGGCTACTAACTTGAGATGCATTGCAAAAGGATGCCGAAGGATGGGCTAGAGCACAATTGGATGCAAAGTAATGAGGAGAGCGTTCTCGCCGAAATACACTGTAAGATACTGACGATAACAAACTTCTTCTCGAAGTACGAGTAGGAGAGGGAAGTTAGCCAATTTCCTTCGAACGTTGGAGCATAAGATACCGGGAGGTAAAATTTGTCGTGGCAACTTCGCCTTAATACTCTGTAGCTTGTTGCATAAAGTGGGTCTTGTTTCACTTATGCCTCGTGTCTCAGGCACCTATAATTTTTCGAGCCCCTTGGTTTTATGTATCCATTTTCTTACCATAATACAGGATTTGCCCAACCACTAGCTACAGTGGGTAGACAATAATACCGACAAAAAAATAACAAAGATATTTATCATGTACCACAAAAATAGCCCACAGAATAAGTATTTCTATTAGCATTTTAGCGATACTTTTGTCAAGTGACTGTAA
>PCDN01000012.1:603727-617233 GCA_002778105.1 Ceratocystiopsis brevicomis
TACAGTGGGTAGATAATAATACTGACAAAAAAATAACAAAGATATTTATCATGTACCACAAAAATAGCCCACAGAATAAGTATTTCTATTAGCATTTTAGCGATACTTTTGTCAAGTGACTGTAACCAACCGCCTCTACGCGGCGTTAGCTGTCTGCATTTAAGCTTAGTAATACGTTAGGATAAATGGATGCCTAGAACGCAGGCAGGGCGCATAACAATGGTCAGAATAAGCGTAGAGCCGCCCCCACTCTCTCCTAACCCACCGGCGCAGCTGCCGGTGCGCCTGCACCGGCTGCACCGTCTGTAGGTGAGGCAATTGGCGGTACAAATAGTGATACAGAATGCCAATTAAGCGAGGAGGGGGCGCAGGAAGAAGGGAGACCACGTCGGAGGCGTGGGAAATTCGACGTGGCAGGCTTCAGGCGGCTGGGATTGATTTGATTGATTTGATTGGTTGATTGGAAGACTAGGCAATAATCTGAAGGCGGTGATAAAGGCGGTATGGAATTGCCCCACCTATATGTAAGATACTATAGTCCGAATAGGCAAAACGTACCGTCCGAAAAGGCGGCGTCGTTTTATATACCTCAGTAAAACAGCATCTTCCCCCGAGAACACAGGGTCAATCTGCATGCAGCATTCTGCCGCAGCACTATGGCACACCTGCCCCCCTCCGCCGCCATATTCTCCCCATCCGTTGCACGCCTAGCGACATCAGCGGCAAATGACTGGAACTATGTGGACAGATGGCTCTCATCTAAGTTCCACGGCTGCTCACCGCCTCCTTTTGAACGAAACGCCGAGACGCTGAAAACCCTAGTTGCACTTGCCGCCTTCAACGAGAGTGTCAATGAGGACCATGACGCCGTGTTGAGTGCCGAGGCTCCAGTACTTCAGGTTCTTTCCAGAGGTACAAATACCAAGGCCGCTGGAATAGCAATGCCGGACACGCCAGTGGCCGATGACGCCCGTACTTCGCCTGCTGCTATTGTCGGGCGCATACTGTCCGCAGTCGAGGACGTCCTATCTCGAGAGGGGCATGTGGCTTTAAATAGCCTGACAAAAGTGTCTGTCGAGTTTGGAAGTAGCTGTCCGGAGTTGACACACCTGGGGCGTGGAGTTGTGACATTGCATGCGCGGCTCTTCCAATTGCAACAGGCCAGTTTTTTTAACAATGCCTTGAAAGCGCATGTGGAAGCAGAGAGCAGTTCAGTAACTGATTTGCTCGGGGATCTGGACCATGACCAATACCGGCCGCCTGCAGAGTTAGCGAGGCTGAATCTTGAATTGCAGCGCAAAGTCAAGGTAGGGGCTGAGAGGTTTAAAAACATTCGGGTGAGAACAAAGGGCTCTGCTATGCTCCCAGGTATCACGGTTTCGGGGCTGTGGGAAAGTGAGAGGACTTACGTGGACCTCCTAGCCCACAGCAAGGATCTCGATAATGAAACTAGGGCATTTCAAGGTCTTGCACCAGACATACACCTTGCTCGGCAGCAGTTAGAGCAGCTGCGGGTGGAGCTTCACATTGTCACTCAAGAAAGAGACATTGTCTTCGAAAGCTTGGTAGATAAGGCGTCGCCAGAAAAGAAACGAGCGTAATCAAACAAATGTGCTTATGCGTGTTGCGTTACGTGCGCGCACTGTAACTGCGGGCTAGACCTAGTGGCCGCGTTTTACCCTGCCAGAAACAGCCCCGCCAAATCTACCGAGCTGCTTGCCTAGGGTCGACTTTGGCTTGGAAGCAGGCGCTGCCGATGCTAGAGCGTCCTTTACCGGCACAGGTGAGCTTCCTCCCATGCCTCGGACGGTGACTGCATCTTTTGCGGCCCTACTACTGTCCAAAGCGCCTGCACCGTCACTGGCATGAAATTCAGGGCCCAGTCCAAACGTCTGGCCGTCCAAAATGTCCCCAGAGCCTCCATTTGCTGTCCTCTGGGCTCTCCTGGAACGTTCCTGAACGCTTCGGAACTTCTCCAGAAGCTCTCCCCATCGAATACTTCCATCCTCGCGGCCCTTCAATCGGTTGGGGCGGTCAAAACCGGCACCGGACTGGGCCGAGTTTCTGGGACACATAATTAGCAACTTGGATCAGTTGTGGCGGAAAGTCAATATCTTATGCACGCGGAAGGCCAACGGTGCTGCTATATTGCTGGGGGCAGTAACTCACGGCCTTGGAACAGTGTGAAGGTACCCTATAGAGCTCACGCTGTTGAGTCGGTTCCTTAAGGCAGCAAATGCCGATGACTGCGGCAGCAACATCAAGAGGCCGTATAAGCACTTATACAGATGAGGAAATCTGTCCGGCTCTAGCAGCTGGAGGCGTAGATCTGAGAAGGGATGGAGTATAAGCGGCTGAACAAAGAAGAAAAAATCTCTACACTCCCTCATTTCATCAGCACAGACATGTGAAAACCGGCGACTCCAGAAGCTGAACCAGCTTGTCGATCTGGATAAGGATGTTGACCGTCATCTCTAGCTCGGCACTATTTGTCCTGGTTTTAGCAAATATCCGTGTCTGTAGACAACCCAGTTGTTGAAGTAGAAGCAAAGCAAGGCTCCAAAAGGATACCTACATAATTTGGAGGAGGTTATAAGCATGCTCATATGCCTGGGCAAGCAGACAAAGCGAAAATGTAGCCACAGCATTATAGCACCACGAACGGAATAGCGACACAAAAAACGTCTGCCCGTCCTTTGTTTCCAAATTCCTCAGCCTTTTGCGAAGATCAGCCAGCTCCGGTGCAGTGAGCAGATTATTGTTCAAGTTTTGGACCATGATGCTGGCAAATTCAACGTCCTCTTCTTTTTCAATGCAGTTGGCGAGTGTTCTGTAGATGCGCTCCGTGCTGAGACTCGCGCAAAGCTGGCGAATGATGAGGTTCCCGCGGGTCTCAAGAAGTCTTCTGTCAGTTGAAAACAATTGGAGAAGATTGATCATAAAGTTCGAAAAATAATCGTCCTCGCTGTTGCGCGAGATCTGTGAGAGGAGTTGCAGATCTTTCGTTACAACAGCCTCAGCCGGGTCCGAGAGTGTTTTCAGCAAGGCTGGAAACGTCCCGTCATTGAAAGCGAGAACTTTTTTTGGCGCTTTGCGGTGTAACATGATCAGCCAAGTTAAAGCCGCGACGCGCGTGGCCTCGTGGTCGTTGAGGAACAAAAGTGTGAGTGAGCTAACAGCGGCAGCATAGTTAAGGTCAGCTTGATGGGGGATGCGCTGAACAGTTGATACCGCCGATACAGCTGCTGGAATGGGTGATGCTTCTGCTGTCGACGCCCCTGTTCCTGCCGTTGTCAGAGGAGCATTTCGGATGGGATGGAGAGAAGTCGAGTTCGCGCTAGGAATGTCTGACTCTCGAGAATTGGACAACGCTGCACGCGTGATGCTTGAATCATGTCGGTCAGTCGATGTCGACGCAGATGCAGACATGCCACGCTGTGGCAAGGTCTGCGTGGAAACTGCATCATGGTTTGTGGAGACGGAAGCCACATAATTCATCAGAGCACTATTCACGCGGGCAGCAGCTTGCCGAATAGACTCGACTCCACTGGCCATGGCAGGCAACAAATGAGCGAGTATCTTGGGGGTGAATGGCAAAACCTCCTCGGGACATATGTCCAGGAATTCGACAATCCAGCGCAGGGATTCTAAAAGGCCGTCCTCGCCTAACACATGAGTCTCCGTCAGAAATGGTACCAAAATGAAGTTGAAAGTAAGGCCCAAGTATTGGGCCAAAAGGAAAAGATACACGGTGACTAGCGTGGTTGCGCCGAGGCTGTAAAGATGACCTACCAGGAGGAGAATCCAGAGTGTCTGTGAGAATAACCAAGATAGCTGCGTAGTTGATCTGCACGTCCTGCCCAGGAATCCAGTCGTCTTCACTGATGTCGTCATCTGCAGCATCTTCGTCTTCAAGGCCGCTATTATATTCACCGTAAAGACCGGTATCAATTCGGTTGCCTCCACGGTTCGCATCATGACCGGCAAGAGATGTAGCGTCGCCGAGGCTGCCAAGTCCCGGGGCCGCTGATGTTACCCGAAGGCTTCCGCTATCAGAGGAAACCACTCTGATTTCTTCACTCTTGTCGCTCTCTCGTGTTTTGGATTTCTTGCTTTCGGCGATGCCTCTTTTGATCTGGGAGATGCGATGTATTTCGCTAAGAAATTTCTCAAGGCAATTTTGCGTGGCAATGTGAACGTCGCGGTTAGTATCACTTAAAAATGTGAGTAGGCCGCCAAGAAATTCGGGTAGACAAGCCACCAGCTCCAGGTCAGGAATTGAGTCGAGGAGGACGATCCAGCCAACGAGAAAAGTTCTTGTAAAGGGATTGAGAACAAAAATGCGATCCCTAAGGAGAGGTATAAAGCGTTTCAAAGAAAACGCGGTCGGTAAGTCAATGTCAACCGCGTCGTCGACAGTATCGTTCTCTTCATCAAAGGATTTGCCGCCATCATGGTATTCTGGAACGGACAGGACAGACACGTAGGTGGCGGCAGATTCGGAGACTATATCCTTCACAAGGCGGTCCAGCAGCTCAGCACCATTCTTAACAGAGAGTTCGGAGTCGGCGCCAAGCTGCGAAGGGCGAGTCAGGTCTAGGACATTCACAGACCGAAAACGGAAAATAGGTACGCACTTTGCACAGTGCATCGAATATGTGGTTAAAATATACAAGGATCTCGCCCTTGGCCACCTTTGCGATGTTGTACATGGCCTCGCAAGCATAGTATCGAACACGGGCGTCCTGGTCGACAAAGCAGGCAAGGACAGGAGGGACGATAATCTCGAGGTAGCGTGGCAATTCCTGTGGGAGCGGTTGGTAAGCAATGGCGCGCACACCCTTTCAGAATCAACAGAAAATAATTATAGCCCGAATAAGGAGTTCGGGGCACAAACAGGGCCGAGGGCAATAGCAGCAGCAGCAAGACCAATAAGGCCGCCATTGCGCGAGTGCTGGTGTGCAGCGTAGGCAAACTCGTTGCAGAGCTGATCAAGGATGGACTCGATAGTAACCGAGTCTCCGCTTGCGACCAGTTCGCGAATCACACGTTCGAGCCTGCGGTCCGGTTAGAGGGGCAACATGACATAGTTGGGTCCCCCCATAAGCCAACCTACTCGAGAGCACCAGCCTTGCGTTTGTCGTAAGGCTTCTCGTTCAAAGCACGTTGTATTGCGGGATCCATGGCGTCAACGAAATTGGGATGCCACGCCAAGTCCGCTCGTGTTTCCCGATACCAGATGTCTTATGCCTGTTGCCCGTTGCCCTGCTCAATATCTTGAGATGTAATCCCGAACCAGTCAGAACCAGAGAGCAAGGCAGAAACTAGAAGAACTCGTAATTGTTAGAGATCTATTTGTGACCAATGCTGGTCCGTGTTATGAGAAAAGCCGTCGTGACAGCTAGTGGGCGGACGGTGTGCGATTCGATCGTGAGTCTACTCGTATATGCGATGCCGTTGGGAGCACAATACTTGTAGCTGTCTTGAAAATAAAAATGGGACTTTAAGTTGATATAACCAATCATTAAGCGCCCCCATACCTGCTCGTATCTTGTTATCTTACCCGCCCGCCCCTTATATTGTGCATCTTTCCGTCTCTAGTCGGTGAACATGTAAGATAGCTCTTTGTTGTCAGACAATAGGTAGCAGAGCGATAGATGCAAAAGCGTGAATCCTCCTTATCCAGGCCTGCCCTGAGAAAGGGACCAAAGTATAGGGGCAAAGCATATGATTTATGCCTCAATCCTCAGGCGTATATAAAGTGCTCCACTTTATCCAAATTGGTGAGCACCATCATTTTGACGCGCTTTACAGATAGTTCCGCATAGCCGCTCTTATGACTAACTGCTGGACACAGGGGACAGCGTAAAAAAAATGAGACAGATCGGGAGGATTCTATAAGACTGCATTCGTTTATACAGCCGACGCTGACATACGGATTCAAGGTCCCTGCCAGATCGTCGAAAGGACAGCGAAAATACTAGCCGGCGCATTAACTACGGTCTCATCGCTTGAAGTTGTAGCCCTAAAGCTATAGCGTAGCTAAGACAATATTAGTGACCTGACCTAAATCTAACTGCCTGAACCTTAAAAGCGAGTTGAGATTATATACTCTTCTTCTCATCCTGAATATACACGTGTCATTCATCGCTCGTCTCTGCCTTACGCACTTCCCTCCATGATGGCCTGGCGACATTGAGCCAAAATAGCTGCCTGTCTGGACACATCTGCCAAGCGCCCGATCACCTCTTTGTTGCCGTCCACAAACCCGTATAAAGCATAAGGGATATTAACATCGTCGCAAAATTCCTGCACCAGCTTTTGAGCTCGGCGCAAATTATGCCTTGGCATCCGGGGGTAAAGATGGTGTATGGCCTGGAACTGTAAGCCACCATGGAAGAAATCGAGCCACTGCGGACAGTCAACATCCATGGTCGTACGCAGCATCCGTTGAGGAAACGACTCGTGTGGGCCAAGGTCAGACGTGCTCATGGCGAAATGTGATAATGTGATCTGAACGTGCAGGGGCATGGTGACGGCATGGCTGATCATGACGAAGATGAAGCGGTGCCAATTGGTATCGATACTCCGGTAGACGACGCCGTAGGCGAACCAGGTCCAGAAAAACACCTGGCCAACAAATTCGAACCACCGAAACCACCATGCGCGACCCTTCCGGGGCCCTAGACCCAGAAGGATGTACCGCCATGATAGCCGGTACAAGTTGAAGCGACCAAAGCAGAGCACCAAGTAGTAGGACCACGACTGAATAGACAAGAACAGCCGTGCCACCGCATCGTACTCCATGACGTGCTCGTAATAAGTGGATCTCAAAGACTGCAGGAAACGGTGCGATATAGCGAAAAAAGGCATGTGCTCGATGTCTGGGTCGTGCTCCGGCGAATTGGTCACGACGTGGTGCACATTGTGATTGTCTTTCCACCAACAGACAGACAAGCCACCAAAAAAATCTGCAACAATAATGCCAATGATACTGTCACAGTAGAAATTGTGAGTAATACCCATGTGGCCGGCATCATGAACTGTGAATGCCCCCTGGTGCCAAAATGCCCCCAGACATACGGCACTGGGGATGTACCACTTCATGCGGAGGAACAGCGCTGCCAGCGCAACAAGAAGCGAGTATCTTGCCACTTCCCAGGCGTAGGCGCTGTAGCTGCAATCAAAAAGGCCTGCGGCTTCAACCCGCTTGTGCAGATCGCGGTATTTTTCCACAACACGCTTCTGCGTGTTGGCATCCAGAGACGGGTACTTTTCCAAGTCGAGTCTGATCTCCTCACGCGTCCTCACGTCAAGGAACGAGGTTGTTGCCTCGTCTAAGCGCTCCTTTATGCTCGCTGCCACCACATTTTTTTTGTTGCTCTCGCCATCTTCAAAGCGTCCGGTCCAAGTCTCATCTCCATCCGCTGTATTTGTGTCGTCTGCCACCGAAGCAGTTAGGTGGCGCCGCCGAGCTGTAGCCGTCATCGAGGTTGAATCGTGCTCGTCTCTAGCGACAAAGCCATCGTCAAAGATCGGGGGAGGGGAATCTGACCGCGAGCTAATCCCGCTGCCTGAGTCGGCATCCAAAGACGTCACAGACCCAGTAGATGCCGTCGTTGTGCTTGAGACTTCACAGGCCTCCCATTTCTGAAAAACACCGCCCTGGATTGGCGGAAGGAAATTATCCCAGAACCCCTTTATACGCCCGATCCTGTATTTGTGCATCTGCTGGAGCGCCCCGGGAGAATGGAGACTGCAAAGTAGCAAAAAAAAGTCAAATATTAGCGAAGATGGAAAATGGAGGAGGGAAGCTGGTAAGAGAGCAGGGGAAGCAACCTCGTGACCTCGTCCGTAGCATCTCTCCCAACCATGTGCAAAATAGTTTTTTCTCCGCCTGGGTGGTATGGCAGCCAGCTGTCGACCTTGAGAACATGTTGGTCGACAATAACAATTTTGTGCCCACCTGCAATCATCGACTCGATATCTGCCCGTGACAATAATGGGAGTAGCTTTTCGGGACGGGCAATGGCCCGATTTTGTCCCTGAAAAGGCATTTAGACGAGTTACTGTGCTGACTAGTGGGAGAGAGGAAGTGGCAGTTTTAAACTGTAGACAAGGCTGGTGGTGAACGTCAAATGAAAAGAATTGGTCTTGGGAAAAGAAAAAAAAAGAGTGCAATATGAAGTTGGTGTGAAAAAGGGAGAGCATATTCAGAGGGGGCCCTATATATATACGATATCGGACGACCCACTAATTCTGAATGATTACGACGGGTGTGGAGTCGCTAAAATGCAAGATGCCGTGGAGGTGTATCGTCTTCCGCGTTTTCTAAGATCATTGTCCCTGCTTCGTCATGAGATACCTCTGCAATCCTTTTTAGCTGCTGTTAGGTGCATTATCTTACCTGAACATTCCCGGTCAACATCTCGAGGAAAAAGATGATCGAAGTCATGGTGGCGTGGCATTGCTACGAATTGTGCTGCCCCTTCAGTTCTATAACCAAAAGCTTTATTAGTAAAAACTAAAGCTACTCAGATCCCTGCAGAGGAGACTTGTGCCCCGTTCTTACGGCGGAGGTTTTCTCTAGGTCCAGTTAAAACTGCTTTACGAAAACTCGCCCACAACCCCCATCCTGCTCAAAAAGAGTGCGCTTCGGATGATTAACAGGATGCCAAAAACTTTCGCACCCATCCAATCTTTGACGCTCGACCTTCCTCCCAGCTGCATCGAGTTTTGTCCGGCATATCCAAGTTACTTCTGTGTTGGCACGTACAGCCTTCAGGACGATGAAGCCCGGGCCAAGGGCGACCTCTCGCGGCCCCAGAAGCGAGATGGTAGCGTCGTAGTCTTCCGGCTTGCAGAGGACTCAATGTGAGTGTAGCCCCATACCTTCAATGGCTGCGTATCTTGCAACTTGCAGTTGACCAAGGAACCAGACAACACGTCCAAACGATTGTTCAGCCATCGGCTGTCCTCGACTTGCATTTCCAGCAGACCACCGGCCGACAGGACATATTTGCAGTCGCTTCCAGCACAGCTTCTCTGTCTTTATTTCGACTGGCTCCGTCACGCGGAAATGCAGGCCCCGCGGAGCCAGTCGGCGTTGTTAGCATCCCCGGGCTGCCGGAAGATGTTATGTTCTTGGCGTGCGCGTGGCATCCCAGCATCCCTGACCTGGTGGGTGTGTCGACATCCACTGGAGCTGTGTACCTTCTAGCTTTGGACAATCAGCTACAACTGTGTAGTGTATCGTCGACACCGGTTCTCATTCACGGGCTGGAGGCGTGGACTGTGGCTTTTTCGCCTTTCCCGCTGCGGGGCGCTAACAAGGAGCTGGGCGAGGGAATAACAACAGTCTCGGGGGCATCGAGTTCAGACATGTCCAACACCATAGGAGGTCAACCTATCATCACAGTCTACTCTGGTGGCGATGACTCCAACCTACTGTACACTTCATGCAGTCTTTGCCTCCCGTTCCCCGTGGACAACAGCCAGCTGTGCCGTACTCTTTACGGTGGCCGTAAACTTTCCGGTCATGGGGCGGGCGTTACCGCGATCTTACCGGTCGCCACAAGAACCGGAAATGGCGACCATATACTGGTGACCGGGAGTTACGATGACCATATTCGGGTCTACTCGATAGGCAACCCTATGAACACCGGTAACAAGCATGACGCACAGTGCCTTGCAGTGAAAAGTCTGGATGGTGGAGTTTGGAGACTGAGGTTGTTGGGTGAAAGCAAGTCTGGCGATGGCCGTCACTGGAGCCTACGGGTCCTAGCATCATGTATGCATGCAGGAGCGTGCGTGGTGGATATTGACGGCACCAGTGACGGCGCTTGCTGCATGTCTATCGTGGCTCGTTTCAAAGAGCACAAGAGCATGAACTACGGTTGCGACAATCAGCCATCCTCACCACTGTGCGTGTCTACGAGCTTTTACGATAAACTGATGTGTCTCTGGAAGATAAGAGGGTTAGGCAGCGCGCACAGTAAGAATTAAATAGTAAGCATTCAACCCATCGGCGTTTTCATTATAGACAGCAGCGTCCATGCTTGTAAAAGCAGTACAGTTACCTGCCGCTCGATTTCAGGTTGTGCATTATGCCCATCTTATATCTACCTAGCTGCCGATGCGTACTGTCTCTCAGTCACTGAGAGAAAGATCGGCAGAAGAGTCCGGATCAGCAGACTTTAATACAAGTACCAAGCGGTATGCATTGTTACCATTAAGGTAGTAACGATGCAGCTTTTTAGAGCGGATAAAGCCGAGCTTCTCGTACAGGCGAATTGCGGAAAGATTGGTTCCTTCTGTCTCAAGCACTACCTCGTCGGCTTGTTTTTCTACCATGGCATCAACGGCTTTCATCACAAGCGTGGTGGCAACACCGCGGCAGCGGTGGGATGCAGAAACAGCCAGCATAGCAATATAACCACGACAAGTGGGTAGTCTGCTTGACGCGTGCGTCTCCAATTTGCAGATGACGACGCCGACGAGAGACGAGTCGGTGGAATCAAGAGCCTGCATCCAAGACAAGTCAGCCATACACCTCAACATCCGATTCAAACATATCCTACGCAGGGCGTACCATAAAGCAGAGATGGCTCCATTGATATAGAAAGTAGCGGTAAACATAGATGCTGTACGGCTCACTGAGGTCCCGTGAGATTAAGACGCGGATTGCAGGCAGATATTGCTGCTCGAAACTGTGCTCGTAGCGGACGTAAGTCAAGTCAGAGGCCAGCCGCGACGCTTTCACAGTGTGCCCTGACATGGTCTGTCTGTCTGGTCCCATCACGGGTGCCTGAGGTGACGCCGAGGCAGTGCCACGACTGTCGCGATGGGGAGGGATGAAGAGCGCTGAGTTGTTGGTGCGAAAGCAGTAGAATTTTATTTGCCTTGCATATATTATGTAAGCACACCGGACCGGAAGCTACGGGCGACTGGAGAGGACAACAGCAGACTTAAACCTCCGCGCCGTGCTTCCTCTTATTCCAATCGCCGCAAGTCCAGATTGTGCGCGTTACCGCTTGCCATTGCACTTTTGCTGCTGCGACTGAACTTGCGTCGCCGCGGCTCCAATCACGTGAATACGCAGACCTGACCACCTGTTTGCAGACCTAATATTGCCGTCTGTCGTCAAAAACGCCATGTCCAGCAACGTCCGGAAACGCGTGCCCAAGAGCCAACAGGGCCGTCAAGATCACCATGGCCATACAGCACTAGAGACATCAGATTCCACACAACCCGATACTACGAACTCGTACGCCGACTATGTCTTCGCAGGCCAGATCCAGGAGCCGTCTCATACGCAGTCACAGCCATTGAAACACGCGCGCTCCCATGCGCAGTCAGTCGCCTCGCATGCGGGGGAAAGGGGCGCGAAGGGCAAGAAACGGCGCCACACACTTGTTTTCCTGCTTGGAAGCTTGTTCGGACTCGTGGCGGCTGGCTTTTTTGCGAAAAGCAATGATCTGATTGATTTTCCCGAAATCAGAGAACTCAGCATGGACAGCTTTTTCGACGTCCTCCCTGCTGGCCTCGTATCCGATATGCGTGACCTAGTGGTGGGTTTCTTCTCTCTTGTATGGTTACACGCTCCTGTCTAGTCTAACGATCCTATGCAGAAAGGCGAACGCGACTTTCTCGACAGTTACGACGCATTTTCCGTCGGTCTGAAGGTGAAGGCTGATGGGCTAGGAGTGAACCACTCTATCATTATGATTCCTGGCGTTATCTCTACCGGTCTGGAGTCCTGGGGTACGTCCGACACGTCCCGTCAGTATTTCCGTAAAAGACTATGGGGAAGCTGGAGCATGATGCGTGCCCTAGTGCTCGACAAGGAAAACTGGAAGAGGCATATCATGCTCGATGAGAAGACTGGTCTTGATCCGCCCGGTTTTAAAATGCGCGCTGCCCAGGGCTTTGACGCTACCGATTTCTTTATCACCGGCTACTGGATTTGGAACAAGATATTTGAAAACCTGGCATCACTGGGCTATGATCCAACCAATTCCTTCACCGCCGCCTACGACTGGCGTCTATCATACGCCAATCTTGAGGTACGTGATCAATATTTCACACGCCTTATGGTATACATTGAGATGGCTGTGGCAACCTCTGGCCGAAAAGTGGTCCTCGTGTCGCACAGTATGGGCAGCCAGGTGCTGTTTTACTTTTTTCACTGGGTTGCTTCGTCTCTTGGCGGTCGTGGTGGTGATGACTGGGTTGAAAAATACGTCGATTCGTGGATCAACGTCAGTGGCTGCATGCTTGGCGCTGTCAAGGACCTGGCCGCTGTCTTGTCAGGAGAAATGCGCGACACGGCACAGCTCAACTCGTTTGCTGTGTATGGCCTGGAGAAGTTTCTTAGCAAGGAAGAACGAGCCGATATTTTTCGTGCAATGCCTGGCCTCTCGTCCATGCTACCCATCGGCGGTGACGCTGTGTGGGGATCTGTTGAGGATGGTGCGCCGGATGACGTACCAGGCCAGGAGCAGAGCTTCTCCTCCCTGCTCAACTTTCGAAAGGGCGCGAATTGGACTGCTTCGCAAGAAAATCTTACCGTCAGCGGCGCCATGCAGTACCTCTTCAACACTACAGCTGACTGGTACCGGGAGCAGGTCCAGTCTAGCTATTCTCACGGCATAGCACATACTGCAGCCGAGGTTGAGGCGAATGAGAACGACCCGCGTAAATGGATCAACCCGTTAGAGACGCGCCTTCCCCTCGCCCCGAGCCTGAAGATCTACTGCTTTTATGGTGTCGGGAAGCCGACTGAACGGGCCTATTACTACCGCGCCCCGGAGCTTGCTGGGTCAACGAGGCTCAACATAACAATCGATACTGGCCTTACGCGGGGTGATGCCATTGATCATGGCGTCCTCATGGGTGAGGGTGATGGTACGGTCAATCTCCTCAGCACCGGCTATATGTGTAACAGAGGCTGGAGGATACCACGGTACAACCCGGCTGGGGTCAAGGTGACTGTCGTTGAGATGCCGCACGAGCCGGAGCGGTTTAACCCGCGCGGGGGCCCCAACACCGCCGATCACGTTGACATTTTGGGGCGGCAAGCGTTGAATGAGTTGATTTTGAAAGTAGCAGCTGGGCATGGTGCTAATGTTGAGGAGAGGGTGGTGAGCGACATTCATCGGTATGCTGATAGGGTCAAAGTATATGAGTAGAACGATGCTATTTTCATATTTCTTAGTACGTTTGCCTTTCGTCTTTATACGGAGGGGTCCTGTAATCGATGTTCCTGTCCTATTCTTGTGCCATGGGCCAGTGCATATATGGTCTCTAGTCTCGTTGGCATCTCGGTCATCCGCGCTAGTTTATTGGCTGTTTGGTTTGTTTATGTTCTTCTGGTTTTACACTGTCACCTCCAACTCTCCCGACCTCCTAAGGGCATGCTTATCAGGTGTTTGCCCGCTTCAACTCTGTTCTGTTACTGTTTCTGTTCTCCTATGTCTTGCTTTTTTTTTTGGGGGGGGGGGGGGG
>PCDN01000013.1:0-98568 GCA_002778105.1 Ceratocystiopsis brevicomis
CCTCCCCGCCATCCTCTCCCCGTCCGCGCCCCAGGCGGGCCCGCCCGGCCCGGGAACCCCGGCAGACGCCCCGCCGGAGAGCCGGCCCCCCGTGGCGACAGCGCTGTGTGCGCTGTTGCTCACGAAATTGCGCAAGGTGTACTTCCAGCCAAATATACACTCTACGCTAAGAGAATTCGTTCGTATTTAATTAGAAAATGAATACATAGTTGCGAGACGGAGTTTAAATTTATTAGATAGTACCGGATAGTTTATTATCTAAGGTTAGACGTGAAGAACGTTGTATTTTATAGTCTGCAGTAAACTAATTAGAGGCCTATCCTAAAAGTCGGTAACACTATTCCACGGGAAATCAAATTCCGGGACGATCCAGGAATTTCCGTTTACGGTAAAGTCGAGGAGTGGTAGTCCTGATGTAGCATTGAAAAAAGAATCTGGAACAGGTATGGAGGATCGTTGTGTAGTGTTACCGCGGTAGTCTGGATAGGTCTGGATGTGGTCATCCGCCTGGCGAGGCAGTGATGCACTAGTAGAGTTGGATATAGGTGCTGTCGCGCTTGCCCCTGTCTGTAACTGCTGGAGAGTCGTCATATAGCTGGACCTAATAGCATCCCAGCGCATTAGGAGAGACCCGTACCAGTCTTTGATGGTATCCGGAGCCGACATCATAGCTGATAAATACCGGACATGGATAGACATTGCGTCGATGTACGTGTCAAGCTTGACGATGGAACGTGCCATGTCGATGTTCCATCCTGGGGTCTGAATGGACAGGGACATTGCTGCCGCAAGAAGGATGGAGTATTCTAGAAGCGCCCAGTGTGTGGAAGGCAGGGCGATAATTTTGGTAGGAGGGATGGCTAAGAAGGAGTCGAAAAACTTTTTTGTGCTTTCCAGCGACGCCACGAGAACGCGGATCCGGAAGACAGACATGTCTTCACTCGGCGACATACCAGACAGGCTCACCTCCCGCATAAAAGACTCGAAGAGCCAAGGCACCCCCGTGTAACATGCTGTGCTCGTGTCAGTGCTGTCCGTTGTATAAAAGAAGCACATCTATAGATAGAACGTACGGTCATCCGACAGCGAGAGGGGAAGACGGGACTTCCAGTCCACAAGTTTAGCCGAAAAGGCACTAAGATAGATCTGAATCTGCTCGTCGTTCATATACTGTGGCTGCCGTGTTTCGGTGTAATTAAACAGCGTGTAGATCTTGTCCGCTTCTCTGGTGATTTCGAGGTGGAAAATGAGCTCGGTGTCGGATGGTACAACCTTTGCAGCAGACAAGGACTGCGCACAGGTGAGTAGATATTCATTGTAAGGCAGTGGGCTCATCTTGCGTGTAATGATGGCGAACCTATGCGTAGACATGGGTCAGCGTCCAAAACAAAAAAAAACCATACTCCCCCAGCTTCATGATTTTCTAACCAGGTGGCCGTTTGGTAGCAGGCCAAGTATGCGCGTTGCGCTTCCACGCTCCAGTAATCGGCATTTATGACAGCAATCCCTCGCGGCACTTCTTTGATGACCTCCACATTAAGCTGCTGGTGCCTGCCTTTGCCGGGTCGTCGCGTGATGCCATAGTCCACAGCCACGGATGTAGCAATCGACATGAGCCTGTACGCCTGCTGCTTTTTCAACCCCATATGAAGATGGATCCTAGAGAGGCCCGTCAGTAAGGAACCGCATATCAGAGAGCGTGGCTGCGCCCAGACAGAATTGGCGTACCATCGAAGGTACACCAGAAGGCCGTTTAACAAGTCCAGGTCTCTGTCGCTGTGTACAACCAGCTTGGTGCTTAGCTGCTCTAGAAAGTGCTGATTCAGAGCGTCAAGCCGCCTTCCATCTTTCCACGACGCGGTGACAAGGACAGCGAGGAGGGTCATGGGGCTTGCCTGCTGCAAGTCGAAAACGCTCCATTCTTCTGACAGAACTACGTAGGGAAAGTTCTTTGCAAAATGCTGGTGATAGTCGGCCAGGAGTTGTTTCGCTTGCGTAGTGGACTCGATCCCGGGGATGTCTATGCCGCCCGCCCGTGATGCGTCGGGTGATGTGCCTCCTTCAAGGTCCTTCGACCGCTCTGGGTTCGGTGTGGCCTCGGATTCAGCTCTCGACGCGGGCAAGGTCGGCTGGCGGCGCCCAGAACTCGGAAGCATCGAGATGACGCGGTCGACATTCTCCTCGAGCCGCAGAATTCGCAATTCGTGCACTTACGGCCACATCAGCATCATGCATCGATCATTGCAACAAAAAGACGAGGGCTGCCAGAACAGCGCATCCATACCTTTCTTTCTGCGCTGGCGGGGGCGCACTTGGGGAATGAAACACTCCAGGTTCTTCAGCGCGCATCTACGACGAGTGGCGCATTAGTATCAATAAAGGGAGAATGCGAACATCCGCACTCTGCTTCACGGAGCTGCGTATCTTGCCTTTTGCAGGTCCATGGGGGGCCGTCGTTCATCAGACAACGCAGCTTCTTCTCTTTACACGCGGCACACGCTCGCGTTAGGTATGGTGGCCTCTCTCCAGTCATCATCATGGCAGTGCGTGCGATTCTTTCTTGGGGTGCTTCTCCCTTCTTACACGTCGGCAGTAAACGCAACCTAAAAGTTAAAAAGCGTGCTTGGCCGGGAGTTGGTGACTAGCGTCTCCACTTTACCTGTATCGGAGCCTCCGATTTTGCGAGCGCCGAGGCAAAGCACTCGTTGTCCATCGCTCTGCTTTTTTGTTACTGATTCTCTGGCGGTTAAATGCCAGAGCATTATCCAGTTCATGAACGATGATAGTATAGACGATAAATTTTTTTGAAACAAAAGTCGAAACAAATACATGTATAAGAGGAAAACTAATTTGCCTGCTGTACAAAGGACAGACGACTGGACTCGTAAGGTACTCGTGAGGCCCCATGGGGTAGCTCGGAACTTCCGAGCCTAATCGCGGAGAAGTACCCCCATCTCAGAAACATATAAGTCAACGTCTAAAATTACGTGCGGAGGTTCTTCGCGCAATTCGCGCTCCCGAAGGGAACGTATGATTGCAAACCCGAGTAAGGAAGGTCACAAGGTATAAGAGAACGTGTTGGCAGCCGTTCCGGGCTAGACCCTCGTTCTCTTACCCTCCAGCTTTCATCCTTTGCCTTTGCAACTATCTGGGGCCCTCCGTCTCTTTTTTACCGCCACGGGATCTGGAAAATGGCTGCAGCGTCGCCTCGGACATCAGGCGAATGGCCGTCTTCAAACACGGACAATGAAGACGGCCCCAATAAACTGTACTGGCTCTTCTCTTCCCGTCTCATACGACAAGGCATACTGACCCTTCTTGCATCCCAGAACGCAGGAAAAGTCCAATGCACAAGAAGTCGAAAGCCCTGCGCCGACACAGCCGGAGCAGGATGCGGCCGGCCAACTGGAGTCCCAGCATCCTTACGAGCTGCGGAACGTCACCGGTCCGGATGGCCAGGTACACAAATACAAGATTGTTGTGTTTGCTCCCAACGACCCTGCCAACCCAAAGAACTGGTCAAAGGCTCGGCGATGGCTCATCACCCTAACCCTCAGCCTGGTTTGCTTCTCCGTTGCGTTTTCGTCGGCCGTCATCACGCCTAGCATCGCAGGCGTGGCAAAACATTTCAACACGACCGACGAGATCGCTTCTCTTACCGTCACGCTGTTTGTCTACGGCTTTGGTATTGGACGTGAGTCTTCTTATTTCTTGGCGTGCACGGCTTGCTTTCTTTGCTCGTACTAACAAAGAGGTAGCTCTTGTGTTCAGTCCGCTTTCCGAGCTCTACGGACGGTGGATCATATATGTATTGACATTCGGCTTCGCCGTCGTCTTTATCATCCCATGCGCCGTTGCCAAGAACATCCAGACTCTGTTGGTCTGCCGAGCGATTGACGGCATCGCCATTAGTGTTCCTGTGGCCAATGTGAGTTGCTGCGTCCCTGGACTCCTTGTTCACTTTTGGATCTTAACAAGGTCAACGCAGATCGGTGGAAGCCTTGCAGACATGTGGAAGCCAGAGGAGCGTGGTATTCCCATGGTGACCTTCAGTGCTGCGCCGTTTTTGGGGCCAATCATGGGTAAGTTTGTTCGACACCTCCCGGTCGACATGCCGAACTGACGTTCTACAAGGCCCCATGATCGGTGGATTTGTCTACGAGAACATTGGCTGGCGCTGGCTATACTATCTTCAGCTCATTCTTTCCGGTACTCTTTTCGTCTTCATGCTGCTCTTTGTTCCGGAGACGTATGCACCCGTCATTCTTGAAACTCGGGCGAAGAAGCTGCGAAAGACGACGGGAGACGACAGCTACAAGGGTGAACACGAGCTTGCCCACAGGACATTCAAGCACATTGCCCAAGTCCATCTTGCACGGCCCCTGCGTCTGCTGTTCACGGAACCGATTGTCACCCTGTTCGCCCTCTACGCTGCTCTGCTATACGGCATCTTGTACATGTTCTTTGTGGCGTACGTCTTTTCCCCTTCCCTCTCTGCTGCCGATCGGACCGCTTCGACTAACCATGCAACAGCTACCCAATCGTTTTCGAGCAGGGCAAAGGATTCTCGCCCGGCATTTCAGGGCTCATGTTTATTCCCATCAGCGGTGGCATCGTTGTCGCTCTCCTCGGTGCTCCTCTGGTGAACCGGCAATACGTCAGGCTCCGGTCGGGCTACACAGGACTCCCTCCACCGGAGCTGCGTTTGATCCCAATGATGTGGAGCTGCTGGTTCATCCCAGTTGGCATTTTCATCGTGAGAACATCCCGTTTCCCGTTGTGTTGGTAATCCTTTCCGGTACACTAACACCACAAGTTCGCCTGGACTTCATACCCCAGATTGTCCTGGGTTGGACCTTGTCTCGCTGGTCTTCCTATCGGCATTGGCTTTGTGTTTCTCTACAACGCGTTCAACAACTACATTGTGGACGCCTACCAGCACACCGCCGCATCTGCGCTTGCCGCAAAAACGCTTCTTCGTTCCATCTGGGGAGGATCGACTGTTCTCTTCACCAGCCAGATGTAAGGCCTGCCTCATTGCTAGACTGCATTGCTTCATGAACAAGTACTAACGCTGCTGTGCTTTGACAGGTATGCGAAACTGGGTCCCGAGTGGGCTTCATCCCTGCTCGCCTTCCTTTCGCTTGCTTGCTGCGCCATCCCTTTTGTTTTCTACAAGTTTGGGGCTTCCATTCGCAAACATTCAAAATACGCCTATTCTGAGGATTAGAACACCAGACGTTGGTTCTGTCTGCGAGCCGCTGTCTTTGCCTGCAATAGTGTCTAGACTAGATAATACATTTCATTTCGCCTATCCAACCGCATTTCTTGTCGTCCTATCAGGTACTAAGGCCGCCATTGCTTTTTATTCTTTTTCACACCTACCATGGTGTCGGGGTGGGTAGCTAGGTCAAAGGGACAGTGCACCTATTGGCTTTTGCAGCAATCGCCTCGGCACTGGTCAAGTTGTAGCACCCTTTGATGTTGTCGCAGATGATGGCTGGCGGGCCGCCGCATGGGGATGTAATATTGAAGTCTTTGAATTCATTGTTCTTGCAGACTGCGTCGGGGTTGGAACTGCAGGTCAGAGACGCCACGACAGGTCCATATTTTCCTGACGTATACCCCGTGAAGTTCTGGAACAAAACGTCGGTAATGTTCACACGCGACGGGTAGGCGGCACATGTCGTTGCATTGATCTGAACCGAGTTAGGGGAGGAGGGCATCTTTAATCCAAGGTCAGGCGGTTGCCAAAAAAACATACGTTCAAATAGCAAGAGTCGAGAAACGCAGTGTACATTGCCGGCATTCCAAACGTTCTTGAAGGTGATATTGTCCATGAAGCCGTAGCCGGCATCTGGCCCTGCCCAGGACTTGAGGCGCGCTCCCTGCTGGCCGTTGAGCATCCATGCGTCTTCAATGACCACGTCCTGGATATAGCTTTTCTCACAGCTGTACTGGTCAATCGAGCCCATGGACTGGCCGTGCGTGCCTGGATAGACCCTGTTAGTCTCTGGCGCCTGTGGCTGAACAAGAAAAGACAACGGAATGGCCTCACTCACCATTGCAGTACATGGTGTTGACGTGAACGTTCGTCGCGTTCAACTTGGGGGAAAAACAGTCGTCCCCAATGTTCACCCAAGCGCGCTCAACGGTGACGTCTTCGACGTTCAATGAGTCGAAAAAATTCGTATTCTTCGGAAGTGCGGATGCATTGTTCGACTCTGCCGTACACACAACGTCTCGCAGCTTGATGCCCTTGGCTATGGCTGTGCATTAGCAACTAATACACGACAGGCCTTTCTGGTCGTGAGCATACTCACACGTGACAAAAAAGTTGTTCCAGCAGGCGGAGTCTTTGAAGTGAGTCCCGTGAATGTCCAAGTTGGTGCTGTTCTCGGCATAGAACAGGATGGGCCGCAAGTAGTTGTTACTCAGGTCAAGGATCTCAAGACTAGCAAACTCGTTCCACCGTCGCTGGCCATTTCCGCTGAGGATGCCATGGCCGAAGAGTTTGACGTTCTTGCCACCCCATTTCCAGAACACGAGACTGTTCTGGAAAGGGTGCGTGAACGCGTTGGCTTGCCAGTATGCCGTGGCGTTGGTGAACTTGATTTCTCCATCGAGCCGCACTTGGACGTCGTCTAAAAAGGTCAGGTAGAGCGGCTTGTCGATGACGAAAGTGTTGCAATCGGGGAGGTCCAGTGTGCCACCGTAATTGGCCCGCCCAAGACCGCGCAGGAACTCATCGGCCACGTCGTCCGTGTCATTTACGCTTGCTCGGATGCGGATAGTCTTCCGCTGATGGTGGCCTTTTGGGGGCTGGTACTGGTGGTACGGGTGTTTCTTCCGGAATGCCTCCGGCGAATTGGGGACGCCCAGGGGCAACCCTGAGGCCGACCAGCTGATGGAAGCCGCCGAGGCCGTTGCCGAGAAAAGGAGCACAGACAACCATATGGTGCTGACACGGGAAGATGGAGCGAGACACAAGAATGCTTTTTTTTTTAGCCTTCTTTACGGCATCCAGGGCCTTTTATCGCCCGCTGCGAGGACCTCCAGAAGCAGGAAGAACGGATATATCTCGCCCGGCGAGGTTAAGCCAAGCACAAACAACATTTGTCCGACGGAAAAGCGTGGGTTTTTGATCTTGGCAACTTGAAGAAGAAACTATCCCACCAACCATTAATCGTTCTTCCACCTTATATTACCCCATATTTCGAACTCAATTTAGATGCCCCGTGCCTTTCGATGCGATTTAGTGCAGCAAGATTGGTTGCAGCCGACTTTTGCAGCCGGCCGATTAGCAGAAGATAAGATAAAAACATTGCATCCCTTATCAGCAGTCGTCCGGTCATGTGATCCATTGGCTTTTAATACACGTGACTGTTTGCCGGCTTAGCGTGAGCGGTTTGGGGAAAACCCGGAATTCGCTTCCGTTTTTTTAGCTGCCGCTCGTCCTCGCTCGTCCCAGCTCCCCTTTTGCACATCCCAACTTCCCCTCGACATCTGCCAACGGACCCGGCGCCGAAACCCTATCTCGTTAACCTCTCTTTTCCAAAATGAACTCGATGCGTATTGCCCGTGCCGCTCTTCGAGCGCGCCCCGCTATGGCTCCCCGTGTGGCAATTGCCCAGCGGAGAGGCTACGCGGATGCTGTTCCTGACAAGGCAAGTTTCTCGCACAGAGAGCTGAGGACCGTTCGGAAATGCATGGAATACACCACTAACCGCTGATTCGCTCAACTAGATCAAGCTGAGCTTGTCTCTTCCTCATCAGGTGCGCACAAATTACCGAAGCATGCTGCTCCGACACGTGGGGTGGTATCCGCCTGAGCGCCCGCCTGAGCGACCAAAGAGAGACAGAGAGTAGTATGCGATTGTATGCGATTCCGAGGCTGACCGATCCAGTCGATCTACAAGTCTCAGGATGTGGTGCAGGTGAACATCCCGGCCGAATCCGGTGACATGGGTGTTCTGGCAAACCACGTCCCGTCCATCGAGCAGCTGAAGCCGGGCTTGATTGAGGTTATTGAGGAGTCCGGAAGCAGCAAGCAGTTCTTCTGTGAGTGAGAGACGGAAGTGAACAAACACGCGAAATGCACCGTCGTTGTATACTGACCAGCAGTGTCCGGCGGGTTTGCCGTCGTTCAGCCGAACTCGGTCCTGAGCATCAATGCCGTCGAGGGATATCCCTTGGAGGACTTCAGCGCCGAGGCGGTCAAGTCGCAGCTCGCAGAAGCACAAAAAATCGCCAATGGCGGTGGTAGCGAGCAGGATGTTGCGGAGGCGAAGATTGAAATCGAGGTGAGCGGCCTTGGTGCATCGCTGTCCCCGCGTTTCTGCCGTTTTGCTGCTGACAATTCCCACGCGCAGGTTCTCGAGTCTCTTCAGGCTGTGATGAAATAGATGCCTACCATCAATGCTGCGACGACTGCGAGCCTGCGTTCTAGCACCGGCGTCCCGGCACAGAGTTCTCTTGCTTGCCCGTGGCTCGACCTTTAATCTTGTTTTGTTTTGGTTGATTACCCCGCCATCAGAAAAGAAGAAAAAGCCAATGTAGATTATATATGCGTGTTCCTTCTTCCATATCTTGTACACACACTGTCATCGATCCTAGACATGCGCGCGTATGGCTTTCTCGTAGTCTGCGATGCCTTCTCTTAAGTTTCCCAAACGCCCCGTTGTGCCAGTAGGCTAGCGTGCTGCCGAATCCGAATGTCAGCGGAACCCACTGTTTCAGAACTTGCTTGGCTTCGAATTTTCTCCTCTTCCTCTCCTCCCCTATTCCACTTTACTCTTGTTTCAACACTCACCTCCCCTTCTTTTCTGGCAATCCCGGTCTGCGACCTTTGCCTGCACCTGTTCTTTTTTTTTTGGAGTTTGCTTGCTTTCTATCTGATATTGGGGCTGTTTTCTTGTAAAGCCCCCTGGCCATCTATCGCTTTTGGTGTTGACGACATTGCATCTTTCCATCTTACCATCCCGAGCACTTTCTATCCACGATAGATCTACAGCGGAGGCAGCTCGCTTTTTGACTCGACGATCATTTCGCTTGACCGCCTATTTTCTTTCGACGCCGACTACCACAATAGCATCCCTTCAGATACCTCTACATTATCTGTGGCTTCAGCCTCTCTTGCAACTGGTTGATCACTTTGTACGTTCGATGTTGTTTTCAGCTTTAGTCTACCTTTCAACCTATCAACAAGTTCGCTCTTCCCAACCCCTTTCCGTACCTCGGTCGACTGCATTGGCTGTCGTCTCCACCTGGTGATCTGTACACTGCATCTCGCTACTTTCCAGGCACCTTCTCATTCCACGCGTGGCCAGCCTCGATACTGACTTTACTAGGCTTGCCGGAGTTCTGCTTATTGCCTGTCGACAACCGACCGTATTTCACATACGATCGTCTCTTCTGTGATACGCAAGCTTTCCATATACAGCGTTATTCGACGAACTTGGGTCGGCATCTTTTCAACATCTCCTCAATACCAGCGACTGTTCTCGAGACATACTCCCCAGACGACGGCTTGAACATTCTTCCCGCGGGAAACGAAACCTGCTGCCAAATTTATGCCCAGCTTGCATCATTTTCCCCCTTCTGTCTTGTCTATATGCTTTTTTAAGCAACGCGTTCTCTTTACTTTGGGGACCTTTGCTGCTCAGCATATCGCCCTTCCAGCCTTTTGCCATTCTACTGCTCCCAATCCGCACACCCATCTTTGACATAATACTTGGTCCGCCATATTTCGTCCCGCCCTCTTATTGCCGACGTTTTGTTTAGGGCAAATATATTTTGGTCACCTACATTTGGGCATGAACACCATGGCCAATCTCGCAAGCAACCGCATGAGTACGCCTGAGGCCAGCAGCCAGGCTTCGACCCTACGACCCCCCTCCTCTCGACCTGTTGGTGCCAATACACACCTCCGTGCCTCTGCCGACATGGCCGCACTGAGCGGAACAAGCGCATCAAGTCGCATTCGTCCGTCGTCAGACTTCTATGGCCAGACCCAGGCCGGCCAGGGGCAAGGTGCTAGCGACTTCGATCCGCAAGATAAACTGGCGCAAGAATGGATCGCCGACATTGACCAGTACGAGACGACACTGGAAGAAATGGCCGCTGCCACCTTGGACCAGGACTTTAAAGACGAGCTGAACGCCATCGAGCAGTGGTTCCGTGTGTTGACGGAAGCCGAGCGCACAGCCGCACTCTATGCTCTGTTGCAGCAAACGACGCAAGTTCAGATACGTTTTTTTATCCAGGTTTTGCGTCAGATGGGTAAGAATCATCCCATGTCTGGTGTTTTGTCGCCGGCCAACTTCGACAAAGGTTGGTTTAGCCCCTTCACCCCTGACCACGGCAGCAAGTACTTTGTCTAATGTTTTGAAATACAGATCCCATGTCCAACCGCTTGTCGGATGCTATGAATAAGCTTAGCGTCGACTCCGCCAGGAACTCTATGGCTCGCAACTCTGTCATGTCTGTCGGTAAGCGACAGTCTGGGCTGGACCCGTCAACGATCAACGCTATGTTCCCCGATGCAGCCGCTGCGATCGCGACCGAAAAGGCGAAATATACCCAACAGACTGGGAATTTGCCGGTGTCAAGCCGCAATAGCGCCGTTGACCCTCGCAATTCTCTTGTGACGCCGACAATAACCACACCGGCAGATAATGGAACGAACTCGTCTCTCGCTGGTCCGGCCACCAACCAGAACCCGACCTCTCCATGGGGACCAATCTCTTCGAGTGATCACATGCGCACGGGTGTGGCTTCTCCAGGCCAGCCTCCTATGGGCCAGTTTGTGCAACCTCCCCCGTCGGCTGGGGGGCTTCGATCTCCTCGCCTGCCTATCTCGGCCGGTTCCCAAATCCAGAGTACCACTCTTACAGCTCCGGAAAAATCCGAGCTTCCGCTGCTATCGCCATACGGTGCCAGCGGCAATTGGGCATCTATGGTAAACACTCCAATGGTTTCCAATTTCAACCAACAGCAAAACGGGAACCAGGCCGACATGGTGGCTAACGCCACGGCAATGAAACTGGCCGCTTTGTCAACGGTGAACAACCGCGTTTTCTTAGACGACGTTCGAAAATACCGACGAACACGGTCCAACGATGCGCCGCTGTCACCCAACACCCCAGCAATTAATATCCCCAACACGACAAATGTCGTCATGGTGAATGAGCATGGTCAGGTTGTCCGAGCGGAACCCATGTTGACTGTGCCTGGCCAAACGCCGCTCGGATTTGGTGCTCATCGGTCCCGCCCTAACTCGCCTGGCATAGCAATGCCAGGCAATTTTGGCACCCTACCGTTCAGTTCGCCACAAAGCAATGGATATCTTAGCGCGTACGACGGGTCCTCTATCATGAACAACAACATGGCTTTTGGTGGTATGAACCTGGGCCAGCTTGGGCTCAGCGGTCCTCATGAGGGATATGTTTCTGACCACTCGGATATCATTCGCGGTCGGTCGCCGCGCGGCCGCCGGGGCAGTTCGAAGCCGCCCGAAGATCCAACAGATCCGACATTGCTCCAGGATATTCCCAGCTGGCTTCGGAGCCTGCGTCTGCACAAATATACGGACAACCTCAAGGACATGTCATGGACGGACCTGATTGAGCTGGATGACCAGCAGCTTGAAGAGCGGGGTGTGAACGCTCAAGGTGCGAGACGAAAAATGCTCAAGGTGTTTGAGCAAGTCAAGGGTATGTGAAATTGCAAAGACAACTAGTTTGTCATTCTTGTGGCCCAGAAAGGCAACATGCTAACGAAAATAGAAGCGAAAAAGGATGGGAAGCTGTGAACATTGAAGTTGGAAATGGAGGATTTTTGAATACAAGGCCCGACGAACGAGAATCAATTAGATATGGAGTTGGGATGCAAATGCAAGAAGGCAGTTGGATCACGACGTTACGAGCATTTTGCAGGATGTGAGACGCGAGCTGAGATGGGAAAATATAATCTGGATCCTCTCACTAAAGGCCCAATCCAATGTCAATCCCAAATCTGTGCCAACCCCGACAACGCCATCTATCAAGGCATCTCGTACAAAAGACAAAACTTGAACAAGCGCCTCTAGAATAGAAAACACAGATCACAAGATGGAACGGAAACAACAAAAGCCCACCCACTAACAGCCCGCCACCGCATTACCTCCTAACAACAACACCTAGATATAGCGCATGCGACTGGCAAACGCAAGAGAAACAACACAAAAGAAAAGCAGAACACCCAGTATTCCAAAAAAGGCATGCAGATTGTCCACCTCTGCACTAGAAAAGGGGACCTTGACATTCATGCCAAACAGGCCTGTCACAACGTTCAGCGGCACAATGATCGACGCAATGAATGTGATCTTGCTGAGCACGCGATTCGTGTTTGTCCCCTGCGTGATGCTGTCAATAGACAGCTGTGCCAAGTAGTTGCTGTGTGTTCGAGACAGCATTTTTTCGCAATGGCCCAGGTTGTTCATCATGGTGACAACGTGATCCTGAATGTCGCCCAAGTATAAGCCAATGTCCATGCGCGGCGTCACCTTGTAGTTCTCGTTGCAGCGTTTCGTGAAGCCACGGAGGACATCCGCTTTTCCACCGAGCAGGCGCATCAAGCCCATGACATTCTTCCGCGTATTTCCAATTTTGCGCAGAAAACGGTTCATGTCATCCGTCCGAGCAATGAAGACATCGTCCTCGAGCCGCTCCGTCTGCATCTCAGTTTCATGAATAACAGGGGCAAAGGAGTCCACAATGTCGTCACTGCAAGAACCAGGTGTTAGCTTACGGTCAAGCAAAGCAAAAGAAAAAGAAAAAAAACACGCACATTAACGCGTAGCAAATCCAGTCACTGCTCAAGGCGACGTAGTCTTTGAGCAAGGCAATGCGTGTCCGGACCCTGGTTGCGTGAGAGTTTGGTGCAAAAGTGAAACTGAGGGTGCCCTCGCGAAATACAACCACATATGTGTGAAAGGGCTCGTAATCGACCTCACCGTCCTCCTCCGTAACAACATTGAAAGACCGGAAGCTCGCAAAATAGTAGGAGGGGAAAAGCTCAATCTTTTCTCGGGTCTCCTTTTGCGTGATATCTTCGACAGTCAAGGGATGGACACCAAAGGCACGGCAGATAGCTCGCGTTTCTTCCTCTGTCGGACTGATGACGTTCAGCCACCACACACCATCCGTTTCGCCTTTCGGGAAAGAAAACAGGCCGCGCACGTCCTCGCCAGGGAGAACCAGATCAGAAAAGTCGGGAGCATGAATGGTCGACTCCCACGCCGAAGAGAAAAAACTGAACCGATTCGGATCAACCGGATGCGCAGGCTTTCCGGCGGTGGCTGCTGCGGGCTTCTCATCAGGGGAAATCGATAGCTCCGACGGTGGTCCAACAAAATCGCCATTTGACGTAACCATGGGAGGGTCCATTGCAGAGTCTGCGGACAAGGGACGGAGGTCAGGAAAAATACGTGCCTCTTGAGCACGACGATTCTCTTCCTCGGCCCGACGCTCCAGTCTCTCCGTTTGCATAAATGTCTCCAGATAGTCGAAGTCAATGTGAAGCTTGTAATCGTTATGTTCCTCCCCGACAGGGAAGCACACATCCTCTTCGGCAGACTTGTTGGAGGAAAGGCTGGATGCATCGCCGTCAGCGATGATAGTATGTGGTCGGCTCCGAAGGCTATGACGGCTAGCAACGGAGCCCGTTCGATGAAAAGTATTGGCGCGTTCATGTTCCCCATCCTTGTCCGGCTTTGCCTCCGAGATAGATAGGCCACGTTCGCGCCGACGTGCTTCTGCAAAAGCTTTCACCGAGTTGGGAGGGGACAGCGACCGGCGGTCAATTGTCTCCGCGGTGAGCCGACGAGAACTAGCGGGTTCATACTCCCCGTCGGCTAGCTCATCATCGACCACAGCTTCTTCAAAGTCACGGACACGAACGCCTGTTTGAAGTTGTTGGTCCATTTGGCTTCCATACAGGGAATCGAATGTACCCCGCCGCTGTCGGCTGGGACGCTGAGCAGCAGCCGAAGGGGTTGGTCGGTTGCGATGGTCGTCGAGCTCGGGGACAGGGGTATCGTACCCCGGATCAGAAATGTTCTCGTGGTCTGACATTGTTACCGGCGGCGATGCCCGTCGTGTGAAGTTTGCGTCGAGGCTTTCAATGCCGGCGGCCAAGACCAGTTCCCAGCGCGAGAGCTAGCCTAAAACAACGCTCGCTTCGTTCCCTTTCCAGTCTCGCCAAGCTTTTAAGAAGCGTGTTGTTTCGTCGGTTGTTTGACTTGTTTGGCTGGCTTTTCGTCAAGGCCCTTGTTGCTGCACTCGTAGATTGAACTGAAGCAACTCTCTTCACTCCAATAAAAGAGCGTAGTATCTCACTCGGAAAACGCCATTCACAAAGTGTGAATTGCGCCGGTGGTGTGCGGCGTGCGGCTTGCAACCGCAGACAAAATAAGGCGGGTGTTTATACCTTCTGCGAGTGGCTGCTCCCGGAGGCAGAGTCGACTTTGAGATGACAGTAAGGGAAACCGCCGGTTGAACAGTGACTCGAACGATAGTGAGATCGGCCAAGTTATGGAGGCTTCTTGTTCACTCCGCTGTAGACCCAGACCTTTGGGCCAAGGAGCGAACGGGAAAGGTTCAAACGAACTTCTTTGGGTCCCGCCAACTTGTCGGCTTGGAAATGTTCAGGGGGAGGTATGTTTCGTTCGTCGCGTGACGAATATAGAGATGTCTTTCGAGGCGGCAGGAATGTGTGCGTATCCAAATCCAGACAAGGCACTTGAAACGGAGAGATGGATATCGTTCGATGTGTGATAGGGCCGGATATTGATCGAAGAGCCACGAGGGGTGGTTTGTTGTGGTTTGTTGAGTATACTAGAGAGAACGAGGTTCTTCGAAAGTGCAAAACAAAACAAAACGGACAGAGACCAGAATGTGGATTCCAGGGAATAGTATGGAGAAATATATGTCGGGAATATGTAGAGACAAGAAGGAAGCCGTTATAAAATGTTAGCAGAGATTGTGTGGTGGCGCTGTGTTGCAGCAAAAGAAATATCGAAATAGACGTGGGAGTGGTCCAGACGCAAAAGAAATTATTGAGAGGCCCACATTTTTGTCCCGGTGCGCCAGAGAAGGACTCTGATTCGCGTACTCGTAGTTCAGATCTGAAGTTTTTAAGTATCTTTTTATGAGCGACGATACCTTGGACAATACCTTGCTTCTAACATGTGTCGTATCTGATAGGTAGCAGAATACTCAAGAGCCAAAATTTACAGGTGTTACGATATCTAAAGAGTGATTCTCAGAGGACTACTTGCCTCCTCCAAACACTTCCTATGACGACTAGTTCAGATTAAGCTAAGCCCGTCGCTCGCCAGCCACAGCTGAAGTGGAGAGGTTTGGGGTTGTATCTTTCGGTTCAGACTTTACGCAGTATAAGACTTGTATTTCCGGATTCGTACTTCGCAAGACGTCGACCCGGCTGTTCTCTCAAATGACACAGGCCGTCGAGGGAAGACAACTCCAAGAGCGGTATGGAGAAAGGATGCGATAGCACATAGCTTTGCCGTATGGGCAGCTGGGTAGGAATAAGACAACACCATATGATGCAGGCGTGCATCAAAAACAGAACCAGCATTGGGAGCACTATGCGCTTTGATTGGCATGGTAAGGTTCGGTCAGTTGCACAGACGTGTCTGTTGCCTCTGGCTGGACGACTGATGTTCCGTTCTCGTGTCTCAACTCTTCTCGGGCTGGGTGGCCCATGCTGCACCAGACAGACGCCAAATTCAGCACCTAAGAGGTGTGCGGATGTTCTTCCTTCTAACGGCCGTACTTCTGAAACTCCCAATCCCGGTTATCGAGTGGGCAAACTTGACGAGCCTTTAGCCACCGCGAAATGCAGTGAAAGTGGAATGCATGCTATTGAAAGTGTCAGCCTGGTGACAGCCAGAGAGCCCAGGGGGTAAAGGGCTTGCGCCTGATCCGCCTGATCCGAGGAGTCATAGCGAAAAAAGACATACATTGCATATACCCCAAGCAACTGTGCATTCCTCACTCGTGGCAGACGACTGGTTGGCCTGACATTCTATGCCTATTAAACGTGGAACGTTAGTAGAACATACAAAATTCCGGTAATGCATCTCGGGAAGGAAAAAAGGGGGAGAAATGCCCGTTAGGAAAAACACACATAAATCCATAATGTGATTCCGGCAGATAGCACAATTGTCGACAACTATATCCCATGCCCAAAGAGCAACGGCGTTCCACTGTGTGAAAAATGGATAGTTAGTATGTGTATCTGTTTACCATTTGAAGTCACTTGCCTTCTTGATCTCAAATCGATTCTTGCCATCAACAGCAGAGCCTCCGGTCTTCTTCTTGACGACGCCTTCTGATGGCGGGGCATCCGCCATGTCCACGTCAGCCATGCCGTATGTTCTGGGTGGACTTGTATCGTCCCAATGGATATTCCTCAAGAGCTTTAAGAACGGAGAAGGGATTGCAGTTCGGTTTCGTTTCGTGGGAGTCGTGTGGCCGATGGTTGTTTCGCTGCCATCGACATCCATCTGATAGCCCCGCCATACCTGCCTGGCCACCCGCCCCACCCGCCTTTCTGGTTGAGTCAGCTGCTAGGCTGCACCACAGCCACTCTGCAGACGCCACAACATGCCGCTCAACCGCCCGCATTCCTCGCGCCCGATCGTTCGTCTTCTTGTCTTTTTCCTCGTTCTTGCAAACTTGCAACCAACAAGCCCTCCTAGAACGAGCAGTTCCTGTGATCGCACCTTGATTTTTCTTCTTACAGAAAGCGCCTTATTCTTTTTCATTTATTCTTACCGCCAGCTGCACCATGTGCACGCCCATTTTCACAGCGCCAACCACGACAACAACCTATACGCGACCCAACAATACTATCCTTGCCGACCTACCTTGCGCCTCTTCGTACCGTTCGACTGAGTGCTGTGCCTTTTTAGAAAACTGCAAGGGCTCTGGTTTGCTCTTATCCCTCGAATCCTTCATACTACGCCCAGAGCCATAGTCGCCATCGTCTTCGCCCCACGACACGACCTCCCCTGCAGAATTCGCCCTGTAGCCCCCAATACGCCAATATCATCCGATGCCAGAACCAGAAAAGAAAAACGGGAAGCAGACGCCGAGTCGGCAGCGACCCGGCCACAACTCGGCCAGTCGGTCTGCAAATCGCAGAAACTACGCATCGGAAAACGATGTAGCTCGAAACGATCCGAGCGTCCATGCCGAGCTTATGCCTAAGGCTCGCAATCAGGGCGGCGGCGGCGGCGGTGGCGGTCCAAGCACACCACAGAAGACCCCTAGGAAGAGCCACAAACCAGCCTCGACGGTCAAGAGCCCAACACCAGCGTCAGGCGCTCCCGGGACGGTTAACCACAACAAACGAAACAACAACAGCAACAAGTCACACCCTAACAACCTGTCAGGTTCACCTGCAGTGGCTACAGCAAAATTTGCTGGAGGTCGTCGGACCCCACCTCCACCACCTGCCGGTAGACCGGTAGCAACAGGTTCTGCTACTCCTGCGTCTACTGCATTTGCCGGAGCAACATTTCATGCCTCTCCAGCACCATCTTCGTTACCTTTGCCCAGTTTTTTTACGAAGAAATCGCCTGGTACACCTAGTGCGGAGGTTTCAAATGCCAAGCGCGGTCTCCGCCAGCATCCATCGCCGCCGGTGTCAGACTCCGAGGTTCCTTCTTCGATGGCCACCGGGGCGGGAGGGAAGAATAACGATGGCGCAGCACCATCATCAGTTGACCCTGAATCGGCACTAGGTCTTGGCCAACAGAGCGAAACTCCCTTGGAAGCCCTATTCCGAGCAGATCGTGCTGAAAAGGCCGAAAAGGAAAGAATCCGACGGGCTAGCTCCGCAAACATTGGCGGGACAGGAGTTACCCCAGCTCCCTTTTCTCCTCCGGCGGCGCCAGTACACATGCAGTTTGACTACGGCAGCAGCAACACGTTTCCTCGGGGCCCTACGCAGCAGCAGCACCAGCATTATCTTCTGACCCAGCAACAACAACAAACGGCACGCCGTCCGGGTCCCGCAACCCGTTCGTCATCATCCGGTATCTCCGCTGCCGAACTTGATGGTACACCCGGACAGCCGCTGGGTCCATCGTTTGCGACTTCGTTCCAGGAGCGTATGCGCGCCGTCCGCTCAAGCAGTGGCAGAATGCCTGAGTCGACAGTTTCTGGCAGCCCTTACAGCAACCAACCAGGCTTTCGGGACGCCCCATCTGGTACGGTGCCAATGCCCTTACCGCAAGCGAACTACGACCAGTCACTCTCTAATGCCGATTTTGGCGTGGAAGGTCGAAAAGATGCTCGTTCAGAGGCTTTACTTCGTTTCGTTCAAAATTCCGTGCCAGGGGCTGCAGCGGCTACTACCCCGGATGGTCAACAACCCGGTCCTGCAGTCTTCAACCGCCAGCCGCTTCCTCCCATGGCATCAGCACAGTCCAACGGATACCCTCGTCAAAGTGCACCCCCTTCGTTCTCTGGCCCTGCGTCAGGTTGTTCATTGACTCTGGCAAACAACCCCTCTCAGCTTTTTATGAACACATCAGCCGGCGGCCCTGTTAACAATCAACCGTTTAGGATGGACAATTTGGTCCGCAGTTGGATTAATCGCAGCGCGCCCTACGAACCGGGGGCACCCCCGCCCCCCTCGCTCTGAAAACGGGCGTCGAGTTTTTCATAGTTGTTTGGTCTTTCTTGCGTCGTTGCCGTTGCTGGTTCGCACCATGTCTTAGATCGCATGCAGCGTTTTCTTGTTTACATAGGGATGTTTTTCTGGCATGACAGATGGCTTATGCCTTTTTTATTTTTTTCGGGCTTGGGTTTTCTTGTCATACTCGTTTTGCTCTGGCAAGCCGAGAACAACTTAAGGGTGATTGTTCCGTCGGTTTGAAATTCAAGCGGGCTGGATTACAGCGAGGTGAACAGCGCAGGTTTTTTTTTTTTCTTTCTTTTTTGCCCCTCATCTCTGGTGTCTTTTGTTCATTTGAACGCGTTTACCACTCACTCATTTACTGTTTTTCTTATTTCTATTTTGTGTTCAGTTTACTATTCCATTTCTATTCCCTTCCGCGCAAAACTGCTGACTTGTTGATTTGGTATTCTGTTCTTACATTCTCTGCATGAATATCTGGGTTATGTGTCACCGAGCGTCTGTATTATGGGTGTGCGATGGTTGAAATAGGCATGGAAAGATACGTTCTGGCGCTTGCGGCCTTGGGTGACGAGCGGCGACTTGTGGTATTTGTATACCAATTAAAATAAAAGCCAACGGCAAAAAAGAAGCACGAGAGGGAGGGATCATCCTTCAAAGCGAACGAGCACGAGTAGTGAATAGGCAACTCAATGAATGGCAAGCACTTGTTCCTCAAAATTTATGTACTTCGTAACAACCTTCCCCACATGACTCAGCATACGCGTCTCGCGTTACCCCAGCTCGAATCACGGTCGAAGTCTTCCAAAGAGCACCACGCCCTGTTTCTGTTGCCTCTCCTTTTTTTGCTTCCATTTTCTCTGTCATCTCCTTGTTCTAAAATATCGGTCATTCTCACTGTTGCAGGCTTTGGAACACAAACGCTTTCTCATTTAACCACAGCATGGACGACTCCTTCATTCAAGTCATCAATGGCAGTGACGATGAAGACACCGCATTGCGTCGTGCCATCGAACTCTCCATGAGAAAAGCGTCCAGCGACTACATTGATCTGACAAGTGAACCGGACAGCGGAGGTGAAGGGAACTCAAAAAAAACAGGATACGTACTAACATTGTCTGATGGCGAATCAGACAGTGACGACGTTTTGAAGCCGACAGCCAGCCCTGTCGCAGAACAGAGCCCGAAAGAAAGTCAAAAGCTCAAAAAGCGAAGCTCAAAAGGCAAGGAGAAAGCAAACTTCGAAAGTCCGGGTTCCAAGGGCAAAGAAGAAAGAAACGCAGCAAAACTGAGCTGGAAAGAAAAAGGAAAAGAAAAGGCTTCTGCATCAATCCCCAAAGAGACGGACCAGACGGTAGGGCATGTGCCATCGAGCCAAGCCGATCAAGCATCGTCTTTAAATCTGCTTATTGATCGCACGGCCATGGAGGCTGAACGTCTAGTACGCCGCCAAAAGCAACTAGAAGGCGAGAAACGGCAGGTGCAGGGTCAAGAAGAGGCAAAAAAGGAACATATTCGCAAAGCCCAAATGTTGGTGCAATCGATAGAGCGTATTGTGCACGCTGCGGAACAACAGAGTTGGTCAGAACAAAAAAGCCAACTGGAACCACAGAGCCGACCCGCAGGACGGAGCCAATTATCACAACAAGGACAAGCAGCAAAGCGGAAGAAAGAAAACCTTGCTGTCCTTAAGAGTGACAGCGAAGGCTACGCGGCAGACTCTGATTACAATACGTCTGCCCCCAGTGAAACATCGCCGCCAGCAAGAAGACGGAAGCTGCTTGATGTGGATGAGGCCAAGGCCAAACCATCGCTTCCGCGGGACCCGCGTCCCTCGACCACCACAGGCGGTGACGAAAACAAGGGGGGGCGACGCATTTTGGCAACCGCAGGTCCCGGCCTGACCAGCTCGACGGGAGCTCAGCCAACTCTCGTTCCGTCGCTCGATCTTCCATTTGCAAAGGGAGTAGTCAAGAAAACATGGGTGCGGGGCCAGCCGCGCACCGGCGACGACATCCGCATTGACGAAATTTGGAATAAGGATGAAATGAAGCTTGCAGTCCTCAGTTCCTTCCAGTGGGACGATGACTGGTTCACGGAGCATATCAACTTGCAGAAGACCCATCTGCTGCTGATTGCCTATGCGGCCGATGAACGCCAGGTGTGTGTGTGTCGTAGGGTTGGCAGCTAGAGGAGAGCACGATGCAATGCTAACGACGGTTCTGCCTAGAGGCAAGAAATCCGCGCAAACGCGCCCAACACATCCAACATAGACTTCTGCTTCCCTCCTATGCGGATGAACGGGTACATGCACTCGAAGCTGCAAATCCTCGGCTTCCAACACCACCTCCGCATCGTTGTCCCTACAGGGAATCTGGTGCCGTACGACTGGGGTGAAACGGGGGGGATCGAGAATGTAAGATCTTCCTCGTACTATTGCTCAGAGTTCTTTTACTCTGTTAACGTTTCCAACACCAGATGGTTTTCCTGCTTGATCTTCCAGTTCTTCCATACGAGCACCAAAACGATGCGAATCCGACACTCACTCCGTTTTTCGAAGATCTGGCCTACTTTCTCCGGCAGCAGGGACTCCCGGCCTCCATGGTGAATAGCCTACGCAAATACGACTTTTCGGAAACAAATCGCTTCGCGTTTGTGCATTCCATGTAAGAGCCTCTCGTCTTGTGTCGTGTTTGGCCTGTTGTAAAACGTGGGGTGGCCGGCTGATCACGTTCCACTACAGTTCGGGATCGCACATGGACGAAGCATTTTCCCGAACAGGCTATTGTGGTCTTGGAAGAGCCGTGAGGTCGTTGGGATTGGCGACACCCTACCCAATCCAGATGGATTACTTGGTGAGTGCAATAACGATTGTGGCGCCGCACTTTGTTTGCTGCTTGAAACGAAACCTGCTGACTGGAGCGACACCTACAGAGCTCGTCTTTGGGGTACGTCAACGACGGTTTTTTAAAGGCTCTTTATTATGCTTGCCAAGGTAGGACCTATTTTGCTTTCTCTCGTGAAGACGCAGTCAAACCCCTTTCTGCTCCCTTCCTTACTATGACACTAACAATTATTGGCGGCAGGCGATTCGGGTATGAGGGAGTTTGAGACCAGACAACCACGTGGGAAGGCTGGCCCAGAACCGAACGGGTTGAGAAAGCATGTCCGATTTTACTTTCCATCGGAGCAGACCGTTGCGAACAGCATCGGCGGAAGAAACGTGCGTTTCTTTTCTTGTTTCTCTGTTTTCAGTTCGGGGCTGTTTGTTTGGCGCTAACCTGCTATATTTGCTTTTCGTAGCACGGAGGGACGATTTGCTTCCAATCCAAGTGGTGGCACTCTCGCGATTTCCCCCACGAAGTGCTACGCGATGTGCAGAGCACCCGGCGGGGTGTGCTCCTGCACACAAAGCTGTTGTTGGTCCAACCGAAACCCGTCAGCGGTTCACAGGGGACGAATGAACGCAGGGAACACCCCCCGGCATGGGCATACATCGGCAGCGCGAATGTATCGGAAAGTGCATGGTACGTTCAACTGTCTCCTTTTTTAAAAAAAAAAATTTACTTACACTTTTTGTAGGGGCCATGTTGTCAAAGACCGAGCATCAGGGAAACCGAAGATGACCTGTCGTAACTGGGAATGCGGTGTTATTGTTCCAACAACGCACCCTTCGGACACGGGCGCGTTGGCGAGGCAGTTGAGAGTTGGAGAGTTTTCTAGTGAAGCCGAAGACCCCTCCTTGTTGGATGTTTTCCGTGGTATCATCCCTATTCCATTTTTTGTCCCAGGTGCCAGGTATGCTGAAATGAAGCCCTGGTTTTTCATGAACCAATGAAGACATGAGAACACGTGTTGTAATGCGTTTATATCTTTGAGTTGCGTGGATTTTGTTTTGGTACTTCCTGGTGGGATATGCTTGACGATATGGTTGTCAGAATTCTACTGAATTTTTTTTTTTTTAAAAAAACCCCCGATTCTTTGACTTCGTCGTTACGCCGGTAGCCTCGTCTACTTTGAAAACCAACCACGTGATACAAAACAGCCAATCAAAGCTAAGAAAAAAACACAATATCTTTTTTTTCGCAACGACAAAAAGATTACCGTGTTGCACTCCACATAGACGATGGCCCAACAAACAGGTTCTCTTCGGATATTGGGGGGGTTTGGTATATGTTTCAGTCGACGAATATGTATACAATCATCCAAACTTGTGCCTGCCGAGCGTGCTTGCTTCCTCGCCCGAGCTCGTCGTTCCTTTTCAGGCCATCGGCGAGACTTTGCCCATGTGGCCACCGATACAAGGCCAGTCTTTGATGTGATTGTGATTGGTGGCGGCCATGCAGGAGCTGAGGCGTGTGCTGCTGCTGCGAGAACGGGAGCACGGACAGCACTGGTCACGCCAAAACTAGACAACCTAGGCGTATGCTCTTGCAACCCTAGTTTTGGCGGCATTGGCAAGGGCATTATTTTGCGGGAGATCGATGCGTTGGACGGACTGACGGGTCGAGTCATCGACAAGGCCGGCGTGCACTTTCGGGTACTGAATCGACGAAAGGGTCCGGCGGTCTGGGGCCCGCGTGCCCAGATCGATCGTTCGCTCTACAAAAAATACATGCGAGCAGAGCTGGAGGCGTACCCGAACCTCTCTATTGTTTTGGGAAGCGTCTCGGACATTGTGGTGAAAAACGAGACGAGTGCAAGCGCGCCAGGAGCTCCCCGCAAGCGCATCGCGGGTGTGCAGCTGGAGTCGGGCGAGATCCTGCCCACGAGCCGGGTGGTAATCACAACTGGAACGTTTTTGGGCGGCGAGATACACATTGGGATGGAGTGCTACCCGTCGGGTCGCATGGGCGAAGCAGCCACACATGGACTGAGCCGGTCGCTGCGCGAGGCTGGGTTCCAGCTAGGCCGGCTCAAGACGGGAACGCCCCCACGGCTGGACCGCAACACGATCGACTTCTCCGTCCTGGAAGAGCAGCCCGGCGACGATGTGCCGATGCCCTTCAGCTATCTCAACGACTCGGTGGCTGTGGCTGGCCGGCAGCTGATGTGCCACGCGACGTACACCAACGCGGAGACGCACGCCGTGGTGCGGGCCAACCTCGACAAGACAATCCACATCCGCGAGACAGTCAAGGGGCCACGGTACTGCCCATCCCTGGAGTCCAAGATTATTCGGTTTGGCCACCGGGATCGGCACATTGTGTGGCTGGAGCCCGAGGGCTTCGACAACGACGTCATTTACCCCAATGGGCTGTCGATGACGGTCCCTCGGGAAGCGCAGGAGCAGCTGCTGCGCACGATCCGCGGCCTTGAGCGCGTGACCATGGTGCAGCCCGGGTACGGCGTCGAGTACGACTATGTGGACCCGCGCAACCTCAAGGCCACGCTGGAGACCAAGGCCATTGGCGGCCTGTACCTGGCCGGGCAGATCAACGGCACGACCGGCTACGAGGAGGCTGCCGGCCAGGGCATTGTGGCCGGCATCAACGCCGGCCGCGCGGCACAGGGGCTGTCGGGCGTGCGGCTGACGCGCGCGGACGGGTACATTGGCATCATGATTGACGACCTCATCACCAAGGGCGTGTCGGAGCCGTACCGCATGTTTACGTCGCGGTCAGAGTTCCGTCTGAGCGCGCGGTTCGACAACGCCGACGCGCGGCTGACGGCAAAGGGCCGGGCCTGGGGCGTCGTCGGGGACCCGCGCTGGCGCCGGTTCGAGCAGGACCAGGGGCAGATTGCAGCGCTGGCGGAACGACTGGCACGCGTCGTGCGGGGTGCACAGCACTGGCAGCGGTTGGGCTTCCCCGTGCGGTCGGACTCGCGCATGCGGTCGGTACTGGATCTCCTGCACGTGCGGGGTGTCGATGGCGTGACCGATCTGGTGGCGCGCGGCGCGCTGGACGACCTACCGGCGGCAGAGCGGGCGCAGATCGAGGCGTTTCCGGCAGCGATCCGGCGGCGCGTGGCCATCAACGCGCAGTATGCGCCGTACGAGGAGCGGCAGCGGACGGAGCACGAGCGCTCACTGCGCGACGCGGCGCTGCAGCTGCCTACGGACCTGGACTACGACTCGATCAAGGGGCTGAGCATGGCCGAGAAGACCGTCCTCAAGGCCACACGGCCCGAGAGCGTGGCGCAGGCGCGGGGGCTGGAGGGCATGACGCCCGCTGGTTGCATCAAGCTGCTGCAGTTTGTGCGGCATGTTTCGTGGCAGGGCAGGGAAGCAGACACGGTGACGGCGGCGGTAGGGTAGACCTTTGCATGCGTTTGTATGTTGTCTGTGGTCTTGGACCAGTCCCAACCAGAAGTCCCTGTAAAATGCTTTGACCTGCCTCTTGAAAAGAACCCAGAAAACGCCTCCTGCCCGACCCTACCTGCCCCCTACCTTTTTTTGCTGTGTGAGTATCCGGACAGCGTCTTTGCTAAAGACGTAGCTGGCGCCGCTCCAGACGGTCGTCACCGCCACAATGTACTGCATGGCTGTGAGGGCCGGTCCCATGTCCAGGTCCCAGTGCGCGCCGCTGCCGCTGGCGCTGCCCGCCGTCGCCAGCACGGGCGCGGCCGTGGTGGCCGCCATCAGTGCCAGCTGCAGAAAGGTGTTGTACTTGCTGATGATCGTGGGCCGCACCTCGGCTGACGGCAGCGAGAAATCCCAGTACCGGGCAAAGGTCTTGGGCGGCGGCAGCGAGATCCAGCGGTAGTAGATGGCGGCGATGCCCAAGCCCACGTCGCGCCCGAGGACCAGGACGGCCAGCCAGGGCGGCAGCGACCCCTGGGCGGCGAGGCTAACGGTGAGCACCGTCATCAGCACCTTGTCGGCCATGGGATCGAGGATGCTGCCCACGACAGTGTGCTGGTTCCAGCGGCGGGCGATCCAGCCGTCGAGCAGGTCGGACACGGCGGCCGCCGCAAGCAGGGACAGCGCCCAGGCCGGTTGGTCGTGGACAATCAGGTAGCCAATGCAAGGCGCAGCCGCGAGGCGGACGGCGGTGAGGAAGTTGGGGAGGGTGTAAATGTTCTCGTGGCGGGTGGTTGACAGGGCGTCTGGCGAGGGTGCCTGTGCCGGCAGAGGCGGTGTTGGCTGCCGGGGGGGCGGTGGCTGTGAAGGCGGTAGGCTGTGTCTGTCAGCGAGTGCGGCTCGATGGAGAGCGATGCAAATACCTACCCCTTTCCAGAAAACCGGCGGACAGGCAACCGGGAGAGGCGGCTCGTTGGCAGCAGCCGCCCCGACGCGGCAAGGACGGTTGTCTGGCCAGCCGCCCGCAACAGACGCGCTGCAGATGTGGAAAAGGCACGACTCGGAGAGCCATAGCACGCAGCAATTGCGGCAGTCGCGGCAGTCGCGGCAGTTGCAGCAACCACGCAGGGCGGCTGCGTCAGCGACGACACCTTTGCAGAAGAAAACACCGTAACCACCGCAGCCACTGTCCTCCCCCTCCCGCCGCAGCCTATCGTTGCGAGCTTCAGCATGCCGGCCAGGTGGCGGTAACAAGAGGGATCCGTTGTTGCGCGCAAGACTGGGTTTTTTACCCCGGAAAATTGTCGACTGACGTATCCGTTGGCGGCGCACACGATATTTCTCAAATCCTCCGGCATATAGCGGCTCGGCTGGACCCACTCGCATTTCTCAACGCCAACCCAAAGAAAGAATTGCTGCTAGGAGAAACACAAGAAACACAAGAACCACTGGGGAATCACAGGAGCGCCCTGCGCAACGGAAGACCAGGGAACATCACCCCCGCCCAATTTCCTTTCGTAGCCGCCCGGCCGCTGTGGTCGGTGGCGGGTCGGGCCACGCGGACACGGCATCGTCCACCTCGCCCCAGAAGCTCTCGCCGTTGTGGATGGTGGTGCCGCCGAGGACGATGCGCACGCCCGGCGTCGACGCATTCAGCCCGGCCACCGTCTTGGCCTCCTCGTACGTCGTGCCGCCAACCATAAACACCACAATGTCCTGCGGCTTGTCGCGCGTGGTCCCGCCGCCGTCGACAAACGGATACTGCTGCTCGCGCAGCCGGCCCTTGATCAGGTTCTGCAGCGTCGTTTCCAGCAGCGGCGTGTGCATCGTGTACACGTTGTCGACGCCCTTGAGGCCGCGCAGCGCCTTGGCACCACCGGCAAACAGCCCAATGCCCGACGACTCGAACAGCTCGGCCACGCTCGCCCCCGTGTCGGCCGCCGCCACGCGCTGCAGCGAATGCTGGTAGGCCAGCACCTTGGCAATCAGGTCCGCGCGCCGGCTAGGCACACCGCCTGCCGCAATGAGCAGGTCTACCAGCATGGCCAGGTTGTTGTTGGTGCTCTGCTTCCCATAGCGCAGCGCGTAAAGCGCGACCAGGCCCACCTTGCTGTCGGCGGACACGGACGGGTTCTGGATGAGTTTCTGGACGGACTAGCATGGGAAAAAAGGCAGTGTCAGTTTTTGCTCAGGGTCCGAACGGGCGGGAGGTCTGCTGGGCCAGGCGTACCTTCAAGTCGGCGGCGTGGTTGTCATTGCATGCGAGGCTCTGCTCACACTCGCTGACTTCCAGCAGGCTCTCGTCGCCAACGCGGCGGCTGAGCTCGGAGATCAGGTGGACGTGTTTGCTGACATTGCCCGACAGCTTGCGGAACTCCGGATACTCCTCCACAAAGCGCTTCATATCGGCAATCGATTCGAGGTTTTCGTTGTTCTTGTGCTTGGCCTGGAACTGCTCGACGTAGTCCTTGACGTTCGACCCAAGATCGCCAAAGTTGAGAAACATGTTCTTCTTGAAAAACGGATCCTGATCCTGCGAGAGCACAATTTCGCGCGGAGCTGGCCCTGCGTCGGCGCTGGAGCCCTCGCCCGCACCCACGCCGTCTGCCGCTGCCGCCGGCTGGAGGTGCACCCGGCCGTTTCGAATGCCAAACAGCTGGTGGACCATCGCCTGATACGTCCACTGGGTCAGCAGCGGTGTCACCGGGTCCTCGCGGCGGTCCAGGATCAACAGGATGGGCGGCGTATCCACCGCCCGGAAGTCGAACAGCTGCTGCTCTTCCTGCGAGATGCGGTAGCGCACCTCGGTTGCGAGTTTCTTGGCCAGCAGACTGCTGCGCGCGTACCGGATCAGCGGCTTTTTCTTGAGCGCCAGCAGCGCGGCCAGCACGCCCTCTGTCGATCGCTGCAACGCATCGGCATTCCACGCGTCCGGGCTGGACCCCCAGATGTGCGATATGGCGCTGCTGGTCGACGTGCGGCCCAGGTCCAGCGTGAACAGGTCCGGGTTGACGACGACAAAGTCGGCAAAGTACTCGTGCACGCGCTTGACCACCTCGTGATCGTCCGCCTCGGCAAGCCGCTCCATCGACGACTTCTTGACCACGTTGCTGAAAAACAGGTAGTATTCGCCGTACCGTGGATCGCGCAGCTCCTCAACCAGGAGCTGGATAGACTCCGCGGACGGCCGCACGAAGCAGTAGCAGCGCAGATGGCGCATCTTCTCGCGCGAGGTATTGTCGAGGCGGTCGATTAGGTAGACACCGTGCGTCAGAAGCGTGGACTGCGTGGCCGCTGTCGACACGATCGGAACGGTCTCGCGATCTAAGAGGAGAATCTTCATCTTTGTCGAGAGAGAGCCCGTTGCTGACGTGGATGCCCCCGCACCGACACTGTCCCCGGCTGTCACCATCTTGGTGATGTAGCCGGAGACCGTTTGAAAGACGTCCATTGTTTGGGTGCGTAGATGTGGTTCTTTCGTTTTCGGGGCGGTGGTTGGACTCGGCGCTGTCCCGACCCCTCTCTCCGCATCCGGGTCTCGTCAGGCGAAGCGCCGGTTCTCGGACGCAGAAAAGCGGAAGCGTGTGCTGCAATGTAAGATACGATGTGCGAGCGAGCGAGACGGCAGCCGAGGGGCCCGGTGGCGATATTCGGAGGCGGGGGGGGTATTAGGTCTCGTCGTCGTTGCCAATGCCAAATACGGAGGTTATATGGTCTCGTACTCCTTAAAAGGGTTGACGACGGCCTGGAACGATAAGATAAAGCCATGAAAGGCGCTAAGCCAAACCGAGTACAAAAGCAATGGTAGCTTTTTTGTTGCGCCTTACAAGAACAACTGGCAACGGGAATGAGTTTGGTCGCCAGGCCGGATTCCTCCTGTCTTCGGAATATTCTCTCCCCGCCCCCATCTTGCGTGGACAAACGCCCGTGTTGTAACAATGGCCCGCGATGTTTGTCCGGCAGAGCCAACGTGAGCTGTCTCTCCTCACCCCCCAGGCAAAGTGCCGTCCTTGATTAACTCGGGTAGTCTCTCCTTTACCCAGGGGCTCATTGTTGGCCAGCTGTCCGTCGTTCTTCTCGTCGCCGCCTTTATCAAATTCTTTATCTTTGGCGACCCTCCCTCACCAGAGACCACGGCTTCCCAGCGAGCGGCCGAGCGGCGAGCGCGCACCGATGCTCACAAAACGTCACTTCTCACAGTACGAGCAAATCAGCTCGATGGCCTCGCTCATTCACAGCAGCAGCAGCAGCAGCAGCAACAACAACAACAACAACAACAACAACAACACACCCTCAACCGCCGCAACATGTCCAGCGTCCTGCGGCGCCCGCCAGTTCTCACCATTGGATCGATCCTGACAAAGACGTACTATCGCGTTGACAGCCACCAGCCCGAGAGCCTGGACTGGTTCAACGTGCTGATCGCGCAGACCATTGCACAATTCCGCAACGATGCTCAGCACGATGATGCGATCCTGACGTCGCTCACAAAAGCCCTTAATGGCACCTCGCGCCCGAGCTTCCTCGACGAGATCCGCGTGACCGAGCTCAGCCTCGGCGAGGACTTTCCCATATTCAGCAACTGCCGCATCATCCCGGTAGACGAGGATGGCCTGGGATACGGAGGAAACGGGGGTCGGGAGGTGGGTCTGGGCGGCCCGGGTGCCGGCTCAGGCGCCACGCGGCTGCAGGCCCGCATGGACGTCGACCTCAGCGACATGATCACCCTGGCTGTGGAGACGAAGCTGCTGCTCAACTACCCACGGCGCCTGGCCGCCGTTCTGCCGGTTGCGTTTGCCGTGTCGGTGGTGCGGTTTAGTGGCACGCTGTCTGTGTCCTTTGTGCCGAGCAATCCGTCGCAAGAGACGCCGACCAAGATGATCTTTGCCTTTCTCGACGACTACCGCCTGGATTTTTCGATCCGCAGTTTGTTGGGCAGCCGTTCGCGTCTACAGGACGTGCCCAAGATCGCACAGCTGATCGAGTCGCGGCTTCACCGTTGGTTCGACGACCGGGCCGTGGAGCCGAGGTTCCAGGAGATCGAGCTTCCCAGCCTGTGGCCGCGGATGAGAAACGCCCGCGGGGGGAGCAGCGGTGCCAGTAATACAGCCGCAGGGCATGCGTCTGCAACCGACGATGCGTCCGGATCGGCATCGGCATCTGCGCCGGCGATGCCGCCGCCGCCGCCGCCGCCGCCGCTCAACGGCAGTGTCGATGCCCTTCGGCAGAACCGGCCAGATTCGCGGGACTCGCGCGAGTCGTGGGATACACGACGCGAGACCGAGACCGAGAGCTGGGTCGTACGCCAGCAATCGGCCGCGAACGCCCAGGTACCGCCAGGCAACGGCGCACCTGCGTCGTCAGTTCCGCTGCATTTGCGCATGTCCCAGCAATACCAGCAACATCCACAACAAGATCCACTACGATTTCGGCGAGCGCGGTCACGGCAGGAAGACGCCTTTTCCATGCCGGGCTCGTTGCCGGACCTGGCCATGGACCCGCACGGGTGAGGGTTGGTGCGGACGAGTATGAAGCAATAGAAGCAATGCCTCTTTTTTTTTTCTCCGGCCCTCTCCGTCTTTCGTCATGCCCGCACTGCTGTAAACCAGACCGAAGGTGTCAGTTCTATTCTTATGCTAGTCAATATGGTCGGCATCCTAACGCCTCAAAAGGTGGCAAGCGCCAGCGGGCTCTCCGTCAGCGACCATAGATGGCGATACCAATACACGGCGCCGACCAGCAGGAGACTGTAGTACGCCAGGGTCCAGAGCAGGCTGCCCTTGGCCCCGACGCCGTCCCGGTGCACGCGGCCCCAGAAGCGCGGCAGGCCCATGCTGTTGCAAAAGGCGTGTACGACGCAGACGGCGAGCAGGCTGCCGCCGCGCACGTACAGGAACGTGGCATAGCTGCCAAACAGCGTCGTGTAGGCGAACTGCAGCAGGGAGCGCGCGGCCACAGCGGCCTTGGGCACGCGCGGGTGCACGACCGAAAATTCGTAGGCGTGGTGCAAGTGCGCGAGGCCAAACACGACAGGCGACAGAAGGACGGTGCACGGCACCGACGTGCGCGCGACCAGCAGGAGGGGCACGGCCGCCGCGCGGAACAGGACCTCTTCGGTGACAGGGCCAGCGACAATGTTGCGCCACGTGGTCCAGTCAGAAAGGAGAAGGACGAGAGGGTGGTGATCCTCGGGGGCGACCCATTCGCGCCACCCGCGCTGCACGACGAGCGCCTCGAAGAGCGGCCCGAGAAAGAGCGCAGCAGTCAGCTGCAGGGCGTGTCCCGTCTCCTGGAGGCCAACGGGCCAGGCCCCGAGAAGGTGCAGGACGCCACCGACCGACAAGAGGCGGCTCCCCGGCACGTCGGGGTCGCCGGGGGCACCGGTCAGCAGAACCAAAGTAAGCACGTAGCACACGGCACAGGACAGCGTGACCGAGGCGATGCGGGCGCGGATGACGGACGGGGCGTCGCGGGGGAGGGTCGGCGACGGGCGGGTCAGGGAGGACAGGTAGAAGGGGGCGACATAGACAACGGTGTAAAGGACCTGTGCGCGGCATTAGAGGTGTGCTGTTGTTGTTGTTGTTGTTGTTGTCGTTGGGGAGAGAGCAGACGTACGAGCAAGGCCACCGCCGTGTTGGTGGACCAGGGCGCGGGGATCTCATCTGGAAGCATGGTTGGCGCGACAAGTCGTGACGAGGAGAGGAAAGGAGACAACGGGCAAGCAGCAGCTTACGGGGGGGCTCTTGCTTGTGCAAGATGTACTTGTCGATGAGGCCTTGGGCGGCGGGCATGGTGGGCGAGGGCGAACGGGGCAGCGTGCCCAAGGAAATTTGCACGGAGCGTCCACGGCCGGGCCGAGCGCAATACCAATGGACAATGAACAATGAACAATGGTCAAGACGTTTCCGGGGCATGGAGTAGGACTCGGGCCGGAAGGTGAATTAGTCACCCGCTGTCGCTGATTAAGGGGATCCTTGTATAAAATGGGTCTTGTATTTTATGCCTTAGAGTCCAGGCATTATAAAGCAACAGATCAGGCTGGTCCGTCCCAAGTTGTTGCCGAGCACGGTCGAACAAGTTTCTTTGATCTACGAATACGGGGTATTTACAGGGCAAGATACGCACAGCATCTTACGCGTAAGTACAGCATGAGGCGCTCTAGTGTCAGCGGCAGCCTTAAGCGCGACGCGACCAGGATGCATGTGTTCGACCTGCCGGCAGCATGTTGTGCAACGGAACTCGAACGGTTGGTTGGTTGTCTACCGTCCAGCCGTTGTCAACTGTCTCAACTCGGCCGCAGCACGGCCGGCGCCTGCTGAGACGACGGCAGATACAGACACACGGAACGGACAGCATACATCGCCAAGACGCCCGTTCCAGCACAGCCTTCCGACACGACGCTCTTGCACTCCGTATCTGCAGAAGCATGCAGCGCTTGGGGCGTCATTTCCGCCTCTTCATTTCTCCCGACCGCCTCTGACCGCCTCTGACCGCCTCCGCTGGCGGTGCCCTCGGCCAACCAACGGCTGCGGTTGGTCTTGTTTGCGTTCTTTTGGCGTCGGTTCGGCATGGGGGATGCCTGTGCGTTGCATGCCGGCTGGACAAGGCCTGCGGGTCCGCCAAAGAAGAACAGCCGCCAGGCAGGGATCCCAGACGTTCAAAGCCAAATTGCACTCCGCACTTGTGCGTGAGTACGGGAATAAGTCTCTCGTATCTTATTACAGAGTATTTAATACGGGGGTCCTTGCAAGCATTCGCGGCTCTGGGCCTTCTTCAGCGCCCTCCTGACCGGTGCATCAAAACATCCTGGTGCCTGTAGCCCGACCCAGCCGCCGGCACCCCTGGACGTCTGTCTGCTCTACTCGCTTCTGCGGGGTGGCTTCTGCGCGTTCTGCTCTCGTGTTCTGCGCTGTTCTGTGCTCGTCGCCGATCTCCACAGCCGCTGCGTGCCAAAAAGAGACACAACGAAACAGCCAAATTGGGGTCCGCTGGGCCGCAGATGTGTCCCATTTTTTTTTCACGCACGATGTGTTTGTTTACAGCACGACTCTGCAGCACGACTCGCGTCCGTCTTCCGACCCTCTCACCTGTCCTCTTTTCTCTTCTTCTCTTGCTCACGACCCTACTTCAAGGTGCCACCACCACCGGGTCCCGATACCACCTCCCCCCCTACACCTGCCTGCCCCTCTTACCCCTTTGTGTCTGGGACGGCATTAGACCCTGTCGTGAGCTTCCCGAGTCTGGGCTGCCTTGACCGCATCGTCTGCTGTCTTGGTCCGACATATTGCGCCCGGGTCTCGTCTTCGGTCGCATAGACGGACAACATCCTGTCTGGCCAGTCACTCTTTTCGTCCCAGCCTGTCTTTTTGATTTTATTTTTGTCTTTCGTTCTTCGGCGACATTTTTTTTGTTGCATCCTCTCGTTTCCCACGTCTTCACGTCTTCGCTTCTTAATGCTTAATGATTAATTTCTCTCCCCCAGCCTACTTGTCCCTCCTTCGGATCCTGTACCTGTCTCGGCCTCGTGGTGCCGTGACACACGCGTCTCGTGTCAATATTTCCACTGCTGCTCGGAGAATCGTCGCAGGAAAGGATCAAGGAATTGCATGAACGTGGATGGCCGCGCCCCGCTAATGGCCATTTTGCACCGTGGTCTCTGCGACCTGCCACGCGACAAGACAACCCGAAAACCGCACAGCATTGTACAGACGACAACCCTGTTTGGTGCCGATGTCAGGGCCGTCTCGGCCTGCTATGGAGGGGGCCGAAAACACCGAGAATGGCCGGCAGAGGCTGGCCTGGGAGCTTGTCGCCGAGAAGACAAACGTGCGCGGTCTGGACGCCGCAGCGCTGGAAGCGGACATACAGGACCACCGCACGATCCCGGCGCCGCTGCCACTACATGAACGCACGTCTTCCGAGAACAATCGACCGGGCGGCATCCGGGTCGTGCCGTACTCGCCGCCCCGGATCCACGCTGCCCCGAGCTCTGTCGATACCCGCAAAACACGACAACCGCGTCCGGGGTCCCCTGGCAGCGCTGCGGATCGGCGCCGGCGGAATTGGCAGAGACGCCGGCTGTCAAAAGAGCGCATGGACGGCAGCGCCAGCCACGGCGCTGCCGACAGTGGCAACAGCAGCTGGCACGTGTACGTCGACGACGGCAGCGACAGCAACAGCATCGCAGCCAGCGGCGGTCGTGAAGACGAGGCTGCCGCCTGGTCAGGGGAGGACAGCGAGGACGAGTCTGCATCCTTCGCAACGTCTGCCAGGGACACGTTGTCATTGGCCGGCAGTGCCTTCCAAACCGTCCCCTGTGTTTCAGGACCGCGATCCGCGACCGCAACTCTCGCCGCGCCGCTGCTTGCGCTCTCGGACGCCGGCCGTGCCAACCTTGCTGAAGCACGCAGCGTTAATGCCAATGCCTCGGCCGATCTTGCGACGTCCCCGCCCCTGGTCCGCAGCGGACACCCTCAGGATGCATCGCCCTCTCCGCCGCCGTCCGCTGTCTCTGCCGCCTCTGTCTCTTCCCTACCACGACCCAACTCGCGCCGCCACAACGTCATTGCCGTGCACGCCGACAAAACCTTCTCGCTTGTTACGCGCGACGACGACGGGCTCTCCCCTGCCTCCCCTCCCTTGGCTACCTCTCCCCCAGGGAGCTTCTCTGGATACCACGACAACCGCCGGCCTCTGCCTTCTGCCGCCAGCCGCAGCCTCAAGTCGCCGCTTCAGTCTTTTGCCACCAGCACGATCCGCTCGTCCAACAACTCCCAAGATCGGCTCTTCTCCTTCTCGGATGCCCTCGGCAGCGACCATCGATTCAGCTCGCCTTTGACCAGCATCACCGGCGCCGACCTATCGCGTCACGGCAACCACTCCGCCTTCTCCGTGTCGCCGGACTCATCCACCGTTTGCCTGGAAGACGACGCACCGGCATTCCGAGAGCCCCCCGCCAGCAACACTCACGCGCCGCCTACGACCCCGGACTGGAAGAGCAAGGAGAAGGGAAAGGCCCCTGGGACAGCCATCGATACAACCGGACGCCCGCCCCTTAAGAAAGCCTCCTTCGCATCCGACCATTCCGACGGTTCCTTAGTCACTGCATCGTCGCTCTCCTTTTCTGCATCAGCGCTTTCTGTTACTACAAACTACAAGGTCTATTCTCGCAGCTCCCCCCCTCTGGAGCCCGCCACCGCCGCACGCTCTACGTCCACCGCGTCTGCTGCTCTCCACGACGCGTCCGACGACACAGCTTCTCTCCCATCGTCCAGTAGCTCGACCAACATCGTGGTCCTTGGTGTGTCCTCACCAGCGGCCCCGCCGCTGCCCGTCCTTCGGCGCTCCCTCGATCCGGACCAGACGTTTTCGTCCCTCGCCTCCCATCCGTCTGTCGCCTCGTTTGCGTCGGGCATCTCGTCTCTTCCCGACAGCGACAGCACCCCCAACGTCGTCCTCCTCGGCGCCTCCTCTCCACCCGCGCCTGCACAGTACTTCAACTCGTCGCACGCCGACGCCAGTAGCGTCAACAGCGCCCGCTTCGACGGCGACGCCAGCATCCCAAGCAGTCCTCCGCTGCCACCTCACTATCCGGACACCACAGTCGGCTCTTTTGCCACCTTTGACAGCGAGCCGAACTACGTCCTGCACAACGCCCCCTCTACCGATTTGGACGCACCGCAATCGTCGTCTTCCGCCGCATCGTCGCTGGCTGTGGTCTGCTCGCGACCGCCCCGTGCCGCGTACTCGCAGGAGAGCCTACGTGTCGCACCGTTGCAGCCGCTGCGGCACCACTGGTCAGGTGAGAAGCTGAGGCTTTACAGATCACGTTCGCGCGAGTCCCTGCACCACGCGGCATCGCTTCAGTCCCTCCGCCACGTGACCTCGATCAAGTCGCTTGCATCCGTTGCATCCGTCTTCGGCCAGGAAGCAGCCAGCACGTTTTTCGCCGGCCAGGCCTTTCTAGGCTTGAGCATTCCACCGGTCCCCGTTGTCACGGCCAAGTCCAAGGACGGCCTCCGCCATCAGCGGCCGCAGCAACTGAGACGGAAGCCCCTGCCACTCCCATCGGCATCGGCAGCCAGGGAGGCAATCCCGAAACAGACCCTGCAGCACCCGCGCTCGTGGGAGTCGGTCTCGCCGCCGTCCCAGACGGCCTCGTCGTTTTGTGCGTCCCCCCCTTCATCGCCTGCGCTTCCCCGACAGCCGGAACAGGCTTTACAGAGAATGGCTACCGAAGACCATACGCACCAATGGAGTGGCCAGCTCTCTACCGTTGCTTCCGAAACGGATGGCAGTAGCGTGGGCTCGCGTGCTATCTCGCAATCCTTCTCCATGCAATCGGGGGCCCCGGGCCGGCGTTTGAGCGTCGGCGCCACGGACAGCTTCCGCAGCCACAGCTACCGAGCCAGTGCTTCCAGCTCGCTCGCGCTGCAGCTAGACGACACGCGCTCGCGGCGCTCACGCGGAGACTCGCTGCTGCTGGAGCGGCCGCAGCAGTCGTACTTTCGCTATGCCACCTCCGCCTCCCCGGCTGGCGGCAGCGCGGCGCTGCCGCCCCCTGCGCCACAAAGGACCGTTCGCGACCACGATGAGCACGGCGACGGCCTTGCCGACCTCGAAGGCGGCATGTCGCATCAGCCGTCGCGCTCGGGCCTCTCGGGATTTTTTTTCAACAGCAACAACTCGCTGCGCAATCTGCATTCGTCGGCCAGTTCACGCAGTCTGGGCGGCGTGGCCTTCCCTATCTGGGCCCGTGTCTACTACGGCTCGGGAGAGCACCGCGCCCTGTCCCGTTCCACCAGCATGTCGGACATGAGCCAGGGAGACGACTACATGGAGCGTGCCAGCCCCGTGGGGGGGGACGGTGGTCACGCGCGCCGGCCCGGGATGGCGCCCAACGATGCAGAGGGCGTCTCCGGCGCCGACGCGCTGCAGCGGCCGACTGGCATGCGCAAGATGACCAGCTCCGTCTGGTCGCCGCATCTGCGCCAGGATCGCCATGCCGCGCACTTTAGCGTTTGGGAGCCGCCGAGCGCGACATGGACGGCGGGGACGCGGCCGTTCACGGATCGGCGCAACATGCAAGTGATTTGTTTCACTGTGGGCTTCATCTGCCCTTTCTGTACGTACCACTGCCTGGTACCCGTCCTTGGGAGCCGACACCCATCCTCGCGTTCGCAGGAAGCATACCACTAACACCTCTAGTTTGGATGATTGCCTCCGTCCTGCCCCTTCCTCACAATCCGCAGGGGAGCTCGGAGAAATCCACGAGTCCGGCCGACGACGGCGCGAACGGTGCGTCAGCCGTGCTCACGCGGCATATGGCGGAAGCCGACGGAATGCGGTTCCAGAGCGCCCGCTGGTGGCGGATGCTGAATCGGGTGATGTCTGTCTTTGGCCTGTTGATCTTGGGTGCCGTAGCCGCCCTTGTTGTGGTCGGTGTGCGGGACCACTGGAGTCGGTAGCCATCGCGTTTACGAGTCTCCGACACAAGCCGCAAAGAACCAACCGAAACGACGACCACGAGTATTGATTGATTGATAGGATTTAGGATTTCTGGATATGTTCTCCTTCTTGATTGTCTTTACTGTTTCATTGTATTTATGACATTTTTTTTCTTTTCTTTTTCACTCCTTAACTCTCATCTGTCTCATTCCTTAAGCAGCATCTTTCATTGCGTTCCCTACGCAGAGTTTTATTTACCATATACAATTCATGACGCTATCCCGGCGAGAAAGTGACAACCCCCTATCAAGATGCACGGCCATTTCCCTCATATATTCGTTGTCGCATTTCAACGGTACAGGAAACCAGAAGCAGCACAGGTAGCTCCACGTAAGAGAGAGCAAAAGCACCCGCGCATCTATGTCTTAAAAAGAAGAAGAAAAATCGAAGCCCAACCTAGCCAATCCATCCAAAGTGTACCTAAATTACCCTAAAAGAGTCCGGCAACAGACATGTTGTGTTTGAATTGTGCTGTCCTGCTCCCCCCCTCCCCCCCCCCTTCAACTTTGCTTCTTTGACGAATCTTTTTCCGCCACCATCGCCATCAGTGCTTCTGCCTTGGCCTTTGCAGCCGCAAGACGGTTGTCGTTGCCGCTGCCGCCCTTAGACAGCGAGCCGTTTCTTCTACGCTGCTCGATTTCCTCGCGCAACTCTGCCAGCTCTGCAACCATGTCGCTGAGTTCACCCTCTGGGTCTGCTGGCAACCCGGTGCCAATGACCCGCTGCGCAGTTTCCGGGAAAGCCGTGGTCGGCGGCAGGCCGTGGGCCTCGGGATCGATCACCACCTCTCGCTCTGGAGCGACGGGTTTTGGTGGCGCAGGTGCACCGCTCTGCTGCTCCGTCTTGGCCGCGGCCACCCGCTGCTCAATCGCCTTCTTAAGCGCTGGCTTGAGGGGCGACGCAAAGGCGGCCATGGACACCACGACACCGACAATGGCGTAGTAGTACACACGCGACCAGGCACGCAACGAGTCGGCCAGGGTCAAGAGAATAAAGGGCGCGACGGCAAACGAAAAGGCCAGCTGCGTCGCCAGGTAGCTCATCGGGTCGTACACCCAGCGTTTGGCCGGCAGCGGATCCTGCAGCGTGGCTGGGTCGCGGAAAAACAGAGGCCGCAGGTACCGGCGGAAGTTCTTCGCCACGGTCTGGATAAAACTGGCCAGCACAAAGGTCATGTAGTAGCCCGGGTAGAAGCCGTGCCAGAACGCACTCGTCACAAAGGTGGCCATGCTGGCCCGAAAGCCGGGCTTCTTGCCACGCGGCGTCACCCGCAGGTACACATAGTTGCGCAGCCATGCGTTCGTCTTCATGTTCCAGTTTTCGAGGTAGGCCCGCGTGTTCTGCGCCGACTCAACGCCCCACGGATTGACGTTTGTCACGCGGTTCCACGCAATGCGGCCGGTGGCCGGGTCGACCCCGTTGAAGCCCAGCCCTGCCAGGATGCATGCGCCCTCGGTCAGCGACCAGACACCATAGTACTTTGTGCGGGTGGCAACACCGACAATGTACATCAGCCACACGCGGCGCACAAAGGAGGTGCCGCCGCCGCCATCCGGGCTGCTTGCTGCCGCCTTGTCGCCCAGCAGCACCTGGGCTGGGTAGCGGCCGCTCATGACAAGGAACATGCCAATCCACGCGAGCCCAATGACCATCTTGCGCATGGCTGGGCGGCCGCTGCGCGGGATCTTACGCTTCTTGCGCGTCGGCGGGCGCTTCGCCGGATCCAGGGACGCCGGAACAGCGAACATGCTAGTGTCCAGCCACCGGCGGTACTCGGCAAAGTCGCAGGCAGGCCCAGCCAGCAGGGAAGGGAAAAACAAAACGTAGGCTGCGTAGTCAAGCAGGTTCGGCAGGTCGCGAAGCGCACGGTCGCGCTGGAAGGGCGAGAGGAGGTCAACGCCCTTGTCACCGGGCAGGAGAAGAAGGCGCCCGTCGGCTACGTTCCAGCAAAAGGCGCTGAGCTTGATCACGAGGACCATCTGGGCGCCGGTGATATCAACAGCAGATGGGTCGTCGGCGAACTGGCGTGCGAGCTGGTTGACGGACATGTGGCCCATGAGCACGACAAAGCCAATCCATGGCATGTAAGGGCTGGACCGGAGGTAGTAGGCAATGGCGTAGGCGGCGGCAGCCGAGAGGAAGAGCGTGCGGAGGCCCACCCAGAGATCGAAAAGGCCGACGAGGTAGAAGATCGAGACACTGGTCGTCAGCGATGCAGAGAACGGCAGGACAGAATACAAAACTATGCGTGCGCACCCAATGATAAACAGGTTCTTTTGGTCTGGCCGCGTGTCAGGAATGCGTTTCAGCAGGCCGGTCAAGGGGTACGACAGCAGAAACGAGAAGATCAGCTTGACTGGAGCAAGAAGAAGTCCTGTCAGCGCAAGAAGTCACAGAGCAAGCACAGAGAAAAAAGCACCCACGCTCGTCCGGCCCAGCGCCGAGTTGGTCAGCCGCATAGATAAAAGCTGCAACAAGAAGACACGTTAGCAAAGCAAAAGGTGTGGTGGCAATGGAGCAAGCCACCGAGGGGCAGGGAGAGGACCGTACGGGCATTGATGTAGGGAAGCATCGCAGCGGTCTGGAGGCCTTTGTGCGGCAGCGTCTCAGCGTTCTTGTTGCGATCCCACAGCTCCCTCGCCCTTCTGCGCCGTTTGCAATCTGTGCGTGGGACGCGAGAAGCGGCTTCTGGTTTGTTGTGTAGCGAAAGACGGGAAAGCAAGTTCAGTCTTTTCGCGTGCTGCCAGCGCCTTTTCTGGATCCACGTGCGCATGTGACCGGCTTAGAAGCATCGACAACGTGTCGTCTACGCCAAGATACCGAACGAACGAATAGATTAAAAGAAGTAATACGGCATGCGCAACCCAAAATCAAAAACTGCGGAGAAGAAGGCAAATATAACTGACGTCTTGAAGACACAAAATCGCGCGTGCCAGTATCCAGCCCCCAAACGCCAAACCCGCCAGGCTGTATGTAGTGCGCAGTGAACCCCCCCCCCCCCCCCCCCCCCCCCCCCTTCAGCCTCCTTGCCCTCCTTCGATTAATAATCTTGTACAGTGGCATCATTGCGACAGCGTTGCCTGTCCTGTCGAGTGCTTTCTTCGTGTGCCTTTGTGCCAGCAGCCCCGGCTCGAGTTCCACAAGCCAGGATCGAAACGACAGGGACGCTCAATTCGGAAATCCACTATGAGTTGACGGCGTCTTTGCTGCTCTGGGCGCTGGCACTCATAACCGGCTGACTCGTAGGCAGCGACATCTTCGAAGCGGTCGACTGGCGGACCTTGGCCCATGCGTAAACCAACCCGCTTACAAAGCCAATGGCAATGGCCGACACGCTCCCAAACGTGACCGGCGCATCGAAGAAGACAAGGCCGCTGACCGCAATAGGCAGCTTGTTGAGCGCACCGACCATCGAGTAGGTCGTGGACGACGTCACGCGCACGCACCAGGCCGAGCAGTACGAGATGAAGATCGCAGCCAGACCAGAGTACACCATGCCGATCAACAGCTTGTTGCGCGTCTCAATGGGAAAGTTGCGCTCCAGGTTCTCGCTCGACCAATCCTCCAGCAGCAGCGAGCAGACAATCAGGATGGGAATGCTCAAAAGGTTGTTGTAAAACATCGTGTCCTTGTCCTTGAAGTTCATCTTCTTGATGACCTTGCGCATGCCGAGGACAAATGCCGCCGAGCAAAACACGTTGAGACCCATCCACGCGTAGCCAGCGTTGAGAGTCGAGATGGCCTCGGTAGCCGCGGCAGGGTGGTGAACGCCACTGACGGCCGCCTGGATGTCGGCCCAGGCGGCGACAATGGAGCTCATGACCATGAGGCCAAAGGAAAGCAGAGTCATGTGGGTGACCTGGCCACCAAACCAAAGAACCTCACCGTACGCAATGACGATGATGGTCAGGTTCTTGAAGATCGTGTAGACAGGGACCGAAAGAAACTGAAGAGCCTTGGCGCCAGTGTAAATCATGCCCACCAGGAGGACAGAGATGGGAAACCCTATACCATAAAATTCGCGTTAGAGCTGGCTCCCGCGTCTTAAGGAAGAACACGACTTTGTGAAGGACATACAGCGCTTGCCCTTCTCTGGGTCAAAGGGCGAGAGGTTGTTAATCAAGCCGAGTTGCTTGCCGATAAGAATGGCAAGGATGCAGACGGTGGACTGTTCGAGGAACACGTTAGAATGCTGAACCAGTGGAAGAAGGAGGCCCGAAGTGAAGAACACGCACCTGGATCGCGAGGTACAGGAAATTCAGGTTCCAATAACTTCCAGACACAACGTATTTGTTGACCACTGTCATGCTGATGGATGCCAAGCAGTAGGCCAGGATGGATATACCGGGGCTGTTGTCGAGTCGCGAAAGGCCCGGAGGTCCAACAAGGCTCGCGTGACCAGCCCGCGGGCTGTTGCGGCCGAGATACGTCTCCTTCTCGGTGAGCCCGGGACCGGCTCCCTCGGGTAGCCGGACGACATAGTCCTCGTTCTTTTTGTCGGCCATGAGAGGCAACGGGATGGACTCGGCGATCAAACAATGACGAAAAGAACCGACAAGACCGACCAGTCTTTGGGCAACCGATACGGGAACGAAGGGGATGAACAAGCCAACGGACGAAGAACAGGACAAAGCACAGGCAAAAGTTGCGTTGCGTGCAAGGCGCGGTCGATGGAGGGAGAAGAATGGTCGATGTGGGCTCGAGACGCGGTTGGCAAAAGAAGACACGCAGCACAGAACAAAGGGGGAACAAAACCTACAGAATGCACGGGACCCAGAAGTCCGGGCGCGCCAGAAAAGTGGGGGTTCGTCGAATGAGACAAAACGGTATCTAAGGCACCCGCAATCTCCTATTTGATCCCCTCTCCTTTTTCCTGCCTGTCGCTAACCCGGCGTAATCCCCGATCCGACAACCGGCGCTGTTGCCTCGCTCTTCTCTGCGGAATCCCCGCCATCCTGGGACAAGGGAAAGTTCAGGTGCTTCCAGTCCTCCAGCTCTTCCGTCACACAGCGCAGCCGGTCGCGGATGCTCTCGATTGCGTAGCTTCCCAGGGGCAGGCGCAGCGGCGGGAACGAGCAATGGGCTAGCTGCCATACCAGCTCGGCACTCTGCACCACGCTGGTCGGCTGCCGCGTGCCCAGCCACTGGATCATGCGCAGCATGTGCCCGGCCGGCGCTGTGGGCGGCGCGTACGGCGCGCTCGGCGTCTTGATCAGAAAATGCCCCCAGTGCGTTGCCGGCCGTTGCTTTCCCGGCTCGTTCCAGATCGTGCCGTCGTCCTCCTCGCCAAAGTCGCCGCCACCGCCCGTGTTGTCATCGCGTCGGACCAACCCGGGCTCGACCAGCGTGGCCTTGATGTTGAACGGGTCGACCTCATACAGCATCGCCTCCACCAGCCCCTCGACCGCGTACTTGGTCGCGCAGTAGGGACCCAGCCCGGGCACGCCCAATGCGCCGGCCGTCGAACTGAAAATCAGATAGCGGCCGCTGCGCTGCGTCCGGAGGATCGGGAGCGTCGTCTGCAGGATGTGGACGGTGCCCATAAAGTTGGTCTCGAACTGCGTGCGCATTTCGTGGTTCTCTTGGTCTTCGCAGGAGCCCATGACGCCAAAGCCCGAGCAGTTGGCGATCACGTCGAGACGGCCAAACCGGTCCAGCGTTCGCCGGACCACGCGTTCCACCGAATTGTATACGCGGAGGTCGCATAAAGCGCCGAGGCAATTCGGTCCCGCCGCCGCCGCCAACCGCTCGATAGCGCCGGGTGTTGTCTCGATCACACGGCCCACCGTCGTGACAAAGTCACCGTGAGCGAGCGCGCTTTTGACCACGGAGCGGCCCATGTGGCCAGTGCCGCCGAAAACCTACTCGCACCAGGATCAGAAACAAGAACAGTGCATGTGTTTGCGGGCAAGGGTGGGGGGCATACAATCCAAACCAGCGGTTTCGTAGGTTTCCCAGGTGTCGGCGGGTCGCAGCTGGCCGGGAGCTGCGCCCATGGTGACCTGCCCTCATTTTTTCTCAATCGACTGCCGAGACCTTTGTGCGGCGAAGTACTCCCCGCACTGCTGTCGTCGTCCATGTCCATTGGTTCCGGGCCTGCCGGCCCAGCCTTTGGCACAGTCTCCAGTGCTGGCGTCGGTTCAGATGCCGTTGACGTTGCTGCTGTTGCTAGCCCGGCGAATACCAGTTCCAGCTCGTCATGGTTGATGTCCATCTTGGGTGTCTGGGACAGAGTTCTTCTCGGACGAAAAGACGAGATGGTATTTATCCATTAGTAGAGACGATCAGTAGTAGCAGGACTGCGAGGAAACAGAGTCGAGGCGATCAGCGCATCCCCAGCCGGAAAAAAATAAGAAGGGAAAGCACAATAGCCAACTGTATACTTTGCGCTTTTCTTTCTTGTCTTTGCTTTTGGTCTTTGAATCTGATCGTCGTTTTCGGAGTCGTCTCATGGCACAAAATCTTAGGACGAACCCCGCGTTTTCCCAAGTCGGCATTCGCCGGGTTTACGATTGCCGAGCAGAACTCGAGTCACTAGGCCCAAGTACCCAACGTTCAGTATTGCACACGTTTAGGACCAGAGATAAAAGGTAAAAAGACGCTGCTTTCCAGTCTTGTAACTTCTACCGCTCACTGCCTTTTCTTGGTTTTCCTTGCCACGTCTCAATGCCCTCGCAAGTAACAGGCGCTTGGAAACAGATTGGAGAGAACCGCAAGTCGACCTCGATCGGGCAATACTGCTACTGCCAATCCCTTCTCCTGAGAACTCCCCTCGCTTGTAGCAGCTCGCCCAGGGAAAATAAATCTGACCGCCAATTGGTTCCGCTCTAGACGTAGTTCGACAACCACCGGAAACCCTCTCCGTAGCCTGTGGACGTTAGCAACAGCACGACAGCATAAATGGGCCAGACAGAGAAGGTTTAACGAGTCCATGACTCGCCAGAAAAGACAAACCTTGCCGCGCAACCACCGAGCACATAAAGACCTCAATCGGACGGATGCCCTCCAGCGTCACCTTGCCCTTGCCCGTCGTCTGGTAAATCCCAAGATGGTGACGCAGCTCGGCCTCGGACACGGCATTCTCGTGATCGATCTTGTTGCCGAGGATCACAAAAGGAACCTTGGACAACTCCTCCATGGAGAGAAGCGCGTCGAGTTCGGCCTTGGCTTCGGGAAACCGATCGGGGTTCTTCGCATCGACGAGAAAAACGATACCGTTGACCTCAGGGAAGTAGTCCTTCCAAAGACGGCGGGCTGGTGAAAGGTTAGCGTGCCATTGCAATGGTTGTGTCGAGTTTCATTTCCTCCCACAAAAACACACCTTGTTGATGACCACCCAGGTCAAACGTTGTAAAGCGGACATTGCCAATGGCAAGCTCCTCGGAAGCTGTTCAGTCAGTCCATGCAATCAACCATCTTTTGTTTTCTCTACACCGTCCTCTGGGGTTGTCTGGGGGGGGGGGGGGACAAACTCGGATGAAGCGTTGGCTGGAGGACAGCGACACGATCGTTCTGTAGGTTCCGGGCGTAAGCATCAATACACATCAGTGTTTAAATTCGTTCTTATCGTACCTTCAGCATATGCAACAGCGTTGTCTTTCCGGCATCGTCCAAGCCGAGAAAGAGCAGCTTGGCATGCTTGTTCAGAAGGCCAAGACTCGACAGAATGTCGTAGACTGTGTGTACCCTGCGTATCAGCATTCTGCAACTTTGCTCTTGTCCCCTTTACTCAGTGGACGGCCTGCCGCCAGCCACCAGGGATGAAGCATACACCAGTTGACAATCCACATTGCGAAAGGTGGGCTTCGGCCGCAAGTCTTTTTGAGGAACAGAAAAGTATCGTCGAAGAGGGAGGGACGGATCGATAAAGACCGTTTCGTGCTTTGCAGCAGTGCACTTGAGGGCAACTCAAAGAGGAAATCCGACGAGGCGTGTTCCTGTGGTGCGGTTGATCGAGACGCTTATGAAGGTGGACGGCGGTTAGGTGGACGCACTGTTGGGCGAGCAGTGTCAAGGCACCAAACAAAAAGAAACGTTGCCAAAGCCGATGAGGTCACGTGTCATACGCCAAACTCGATTTATGCGACTCCAACCCGTAAGCTGAAGTGACAACTGATTTGGATACGTGTTTCTTTCGGGAAACAGCTGTTTGAATTCGAATGGCTTTTTGAGGCTCGAACGGTTGGTTCATCAAGTGAAAATCAATTCTAAGAGCGAGAGCAATATTTGCCGTAAAAGAGAAGGCTTGTAGATCCCATGCTGGCCCCAATGCTAAAAAAAACCCCATAACCTTACTCCGGTCCGTAACTTCGTGCGATATCCTTCGCTTAAACAGACAACACATAGTTCCCCTGTGTGATCTTTCCTGCCATAAATAGTCCTACTTCTCGCATTCTTTCGGCGCCTTCGCCGCGCTGCGGTCGTTTTTCAAGAACGTGGCCTTTGCCTTTACGAGCACGGTCACAGTACCGTTGTTGAAACTTCTCCTTGCGCCTCTGGCGCTTCTGTTCCAGGCCCTTCACAATGTCAATCGCACCGCGGACATGCCTGGGCTGCTTCACGCTCACTGTACCATTCGCCTTCGGCCGGCGAACAGCTTTTGGTTGCGTGTTGTTCAATGGCGGCTGTGTGCGCATTCGTGCTGCTTGATTCGGATGTTGCTGGCGGAATATTGCAGAAGGTCGGGGCAAGGATGTTGTGCTGTATGCCAAACCAGGTTGCAAAGTATGTTCCTCAAAAGTACGTCTATCCACGATGCAAATTGGCGACGTGAAACGCGTTGTTTCCGAATTGTCGGGTGGTCGTCCAATGGGAGCGGCAACGAAAGCTGCCGCCAGTGCTTTGCTCTTCTGACCGCCAACCATCCGACGAGGAGCAGGCGATCGGCCACGGACCTTTGGGGGAGGGGAATGGTAGCGTCTCGGGGACACAGCCCTCTTCTTTTTCGCCCCCTGATCCACAGGCATCTGAGGGCCATGAAGGTCATCCAGCTCCCAGAAACGCTCGTCTGCACTTTCGAGGTGTTGCCGTCGTTGTTGCTGGGTGCGCTGCTTGTACTTGACTTCATCCGCCTCGCTGTCTTCCTCAGGGTCTGACGTGGGAAAGCTCGGGTCGATGTCTTGAGGAATCACATGCAGTTTTCCGCGTTTGCGGGCTTCCATGTGCGACAGGTATGCTTCTTCAAGAGGGCGGTCCTCGTCAAATGTACCACACACAAAGTCCGTGCTGTCTGGGAGCTCGGGTGTCGCTGGACGCTGAATCGAGCTGAACTTTTCCTTCGGCCTCTCTTGCCACAGCGTCCTGCCAGCAATAAACCCGGACGAGTCAGAATGTTCGTCAATTGAAAGTCGTCGGAAAATAGGAGACCCGCCCTGGTGAAGCGTAGAATGATCCGTATCAATGTTCTGCTTCCGTTGACTGCGGTTGGATTGGTTGACAGTCCAGAGAATGAGACCGTCGTCTTCGTCGTCTGACGAAGCAAACCCGACTTCGTTATCGGTATTGTAACCATCTGAGGCACTGTCACCGGAGCTGTAACCCGAGAAGTAACGCTGGTGATGTTTGGCGTCGCCGTCTACAGTCTCGCTCTCGTCGACTCCGTCGTCATGGTCGTTGTCATTCTCGTCATCGTCATCCCCTTCAGCACCGTCCGGGTCAACCTCTTCTTCGTCTTCGTTGACGCCGTCATCTTCTTCCTGCTCATCCTGCTCTTCCTGTTCAGCTTCTTCTTCTGCCTCCTTGCCCAAGCGGCGAATGGCAAGTTCTTTCTGGAGTGTATCGTCGATTGTGAGTCTCTGCCTGGCGGCAGCTTCGTGTCCACGGCGAATCCAGTCATCCTCCAAAAGGACATCAGTGGCGAACTCGTGGAAACGAGATGACTCGCCATCCAAATCGCTAGGCTCGGCTTTGTAGTACTTTGTACGACGGGTGACAAGCGGGCTGCGCGAAGATTGGCGAGAAGCTGATGGCCGGGGCGCCGCACGAGGAGAGCCACCGGTCGAAGACGTGCGAGAGACCTTGCGAACAGATGCGGGTGACTTGGACCCAGGTACAGTCGATGGCTTTCCGACAGCCGCCTCTTTCGTGTTTTGTAGCGTGCCAACTTTCGACGCAAGCGGCTGTCGCTTGCTAGAAGTTGCAGCGGCGACAGGGCGAGCGGGACAAGCAAACCGAATACATGAGCGTTTGGGTTGTGTCTCCTGGGGTGGTGGAGGGGGGGTTGCCAGTCGTGCGAAGACGGGCTTCGGCGTGATGTCTGCAGTTTGAGTATCGTCTCCAGACTGGGACTGTGAGGGTCCGTCTTGGCTCAGATTTGACGCCTGGGGTTGCTGGATAGGCCTTGTAGAAGTACACGCAAAGGAGATACAGGGCTTTCGACGAGGCACCGGTGTCTGCGAGGAGGCACCGGCATCGACGTCCGATTTGTGACCCAGGTCCTGACGGATGTTTAATTCGGCGAGCTGTGCCGACAGCTGTTGGCTGTCTTTCGTGTCGCGTTGGTGAACGTGTACCGGGGCAAAACCAAGGCCAAGGAGCCGAGGACTGGGTGAGTTGGTGCGAGGCGTCGTTATTCCGGTGTCGCTTGTGAAACCAGCAGTCGAAGCCATGCTTGTGTTGCTGGTGATAGAGCGGCGGCGGCGAGGACCACCGGCAGCCCGCTCGGCAACCTCATCTTCGGATTGACTCTGGAGCGCTCTAGTCAAGAGAGACTCGGTGCACTCGCGAGGGCGCTGGACAGTTGTTTTTCGAAATGAACTGTAGGCATCGAAAGACTGTTGCTGAGCGGCCGTGAACATCCGAGAACTCTGATCTGGTGGCTCGTCGGCGTCTGCGTCGGCGTCTGCGCCCGCGTCATCTTCCGCCGCATTCGCAGCGTGCGTCGTCCATTCCAAGACATTGGACGTCGCGTTCATGTTTTTCGAATATGCAGACATGGTATCTTAGGTGTAAATATACAGGGTTCCAAGAGAAAAATGGGGTGGCTCGTGATCCGCTGTGGTTCGTTCGAATTCGGAGCTGAGGGTAACTACCAAAGCTGAGAGGTCGCAGGCGGTTTTCTTTGGGGAAAGACACACAGCGAGAGCAGACGAGGCTTTGGTATGCGAAGGGTGAAGAAAAAGAAGAAGAAAAAAAAAGGTTGTTGTCCCTAAGGACTGTGCTGCTATAAGGTGGCCAGCATTGTCATAGTACACACTGATGAATACCGAACAGAGGGTGATGGTTGGCGAGATCGAAAGTCGTCGCGGTGCTTGGCTGTCGGTAAGAGATGCTGACAACAGAAAGAACAGAAAGAATGGCTTGCTTGTGCTGAAATATACTCGACGCAAGATCGGATGCGGGATAAGAGAGAATCGGGGAAACAAAGAAACGCTCTTAGTGAAAACAAATGATCGCTCAGGCGAGAGAAGAACCGGACTTTGGGAGGTCAACCCCGTCTTTGGCTAAAAGACAAACAAAATAGAAGGAATGCAGGAGAGGGGAAGAGCGGTTCTTACGTGGCAGGCGTGCTGCAGACCAAGCGAAATTCAGGTTTTTACCCGGCGGATTTTGCCCTCTCAATTTTTTCGGCGAGGGCAGGTCAGGTGGCCCATGCTTAGAACAACGAGATTTGCGTGTTATATCCGCGCTCCACCGCCTGTGTGCGAGAACGGAGACGAAAAAACGGAGTAGTAAAGTGTGGAGCACAATCCCTCTTCGTATTCTCGTTATTATACGATAGCATCACTCCTCGGCATCGACAATACTAGATCGCGCTCACGAGTGTTGGTGCCGTCAAACAAAAGTCCTCGGCAGTGACAGTAGTAATATACGGGTGTTCATACACGCATATAGGGGAAATAGACAATATGCAAGGGATGATATGTTATCCTCTTTTTACAGAAAAGAAAGAAGCGGTGTGCAGCGACTAACCCCATCTAGTGACTTGCAGGCTCACGGCAAAAGCACAAACTCGGCATGTTTTGAGGCTATTGTTACGACGTTAATAGTTTACCCACCCGAAGCGCAAAGGCAGTAGGATGCTCCGGTCGACACTCGGCGAGTTGTCCCCGTATGACGTCATTTACATGTATCTTATCTTACCCTCTTTTTGGTTGGTTTTCCTCTTTCCGATCTACATCACTAGATACCTCCTCGTGATGCTGAGAGCCGCTGGCTGGTTGTTGGCCAGCAAATAGTACGTGCGCAGGTTGTATGCCGCTTCGGTACACAGTTCCGCATCAACAGCATCGGATTGTCCGGCATCCTCCCGCAGCACCCTGTCGTAGAACTCGGCTGCCAAAGCATGCAAGCCTAGGAGGTGGTACGTCCGAGCGATGTTGAAATATGCTTCTCGCAGAGCGTAAACATCGGCCCTTCCACCTTTTTGCGCATCGGTTAGCCGCCCTTCTGCGTAACGGTACAGGAAATTCAGCCCTTGTGTGAGCAGATACTGTCGGTTTTCTGCCTGCCGCTTGAGTGCCCAGTGAACATAAGACAGTCCAATACAGAGGCTAATGACAGGGTTTTCTGGGTCGAGTGCCAGGGCCCGTTGGTAGTAGTCTTGTAGAAGCGTCAGCAGATGAAGTAGCAGGAAACTATTCTTTAGAACACGAGGAACGTACTCAAGGCAAATTGAAAGCTGGCCGAAGCAAACAATATGTGGCCATACACAACGAGTAGACAGACATCGAGCTGTGGCATGGGTTTCCTGGCGCCAAAATCGCCATCCGCATTTAGATGGGAGTTTGCTTCTCCTGCCTTTTTTATCTCCTCGTCACGCTGCCGAATCTGTCGCAGGATGTACTTCTGCGCCGGACTAGCACCAAACCACAAGGACGGTGCTCGGCATAAGCGACACATGATGGAAAAGAGCCGGTAGCAGTCCGTGGTGAAGGGACGGTCGCGCATGAAGTAGCGCCCGACAGCAACACATGATTGTTCGTCGCCGGCGCGAACAGCGCAGGCAGCCCAGGTGAGGTGAATAAGGAACATGCTGTCGTGCTGGCGATAGACAGTGGAATCATGAGCAGACTGGCACACGGCGTAGGCCTTGGTTGCGCGACCAGTATGCGCCAGCCTCAAGGCGTACTCAAGAAACAGTGCCAACCAGTCGTCGAAGGGAATGCCACGGTAGTCGCGGCGGGCTGGGGCAAGTGAGGGCGGAGAACCGGGGATCGAGGGAAGCACAGGCGCAGCAGACATCGGTGTCGACGAAGACCCGATTTCCGGGATGCCGGCAGCAGCAGACGACTTCTGCAGCGGATGGGATGACCACAGTCCGCTGTCGGCATCGCTTGGTATGAGCTCTGTGGCTTGTCAGCGCAGGCACCATCACATCAACGAGGAAACTCTACACCCATGAACATACTCTGCTGCAACCGCTCTGCAAGCTCGGCGAGGCCGCTGCTATGCTGAGTAGCATTCGGTGCACCTTGCCCCTTACTGCTGGCACCACCAGCCACCCCAGTGCCCGTGTCGTGCAAAAAATTGCTGTACCCCAGAAACTGCACGTATTTGTCCCACGTGTAGAACTCGCGGAAGGACCGGAAGTCATCAATGAGCTCTTTCGCAGCTTCCATCCATTGCGCCGCTGCATCTTCGTCGCCCGCATCTACGCGTTGTTTGACGTCCTGGCAAAGCTGGTATCGCGCCTGGAGGCGCGCTGACGTAGTGGCCTCAAATTGCGCCTTCTCTGCTGGACTGGCAAAGAAGCGTCGTGCACGGCCGCGGAGCAAGATCCGTCGGGGTCTTCCCACCGCATCGGTGCTCGCACCACCAGGCCCGCCTGCTCCGACTTCTCGCTGCCGATGTTTCTTCGAGGCGGTCTCCCCATCGGTTCGCTTTCGATACTTCCGCCGCCGCCGCACAACTTTTCCGTTTTTGTCGAGAAACATGCGGAATGCTGCTGCATCCATGTTTGCGATGCGACCGTGGGATTCCTGTCGCTTCTGTTGCGCGCCCTCTTCACCATCAACGTTTTCTGTGGAAGGTATATGGCCAGGATCAAGTTCAGGCTCACCCGCCGTTCGGTTTCGATGCTCCTGTTGTTGCTGTTTTTCGTTTCGGGCCGCCTCCAAGGACAAAGCCTGGTTGACCAAAATATACGCCTGCTCCTTCTCTTCGGCCTTTTCATACATTTTTGCGAGCTCGAAACGCGCATCAATGTTCTCTTCATCGGCCTCAATAGCTGCCAGGAAGCTCTCCTCTGCCGCAGCATGGTCATGGAGCTCCAAGTAACATTTGCCTTGAAGAACAAGAACGCCAGCATCGTCCTCCGTAGCGGGTATAGGGTCGACAAGAGCCGGATCCAAGCCATGAAACTCGGCTGCTGCTGCGGAACGATTCAAGTCCCGATACAGCTCCAGATACTGCAGGGCTAGTTCGAAACGTCCAGCCCCAAACAGCTCGGAACCCACTTCCTTCAGTAGATGCGGGTACGGCTGCATAGACTCGGTCGTCCTAGCATCCTGTGGGTCGATCCACGACAGATGCTCCTGTGGGTTGTTAGCAAGTACGATATTCGCAGCGTGGAAGCATGTATGACCACCTACCATAGCCTCCTCTTCATGGCCAAGTCGTAGTCGATAAATGGCAAGCTTGGCGCGTAGGTCGATGGGCAGGCCTTCGCCATATGATGCCGAAGGGTACCGTCCTGGTTGGAAACCCGGTACAAGCCGCCGTCGTGGTTCGTTGTAGCGGTCCCATTCGCAGTCGTCGTCGTCACTGTCAGGACGACCCCCCCAGTAGGCCTCATCCGGACCTCCGCGCCCAAGCATCCAACGCACCAGGCTTTTCAGCACGGCAATGGCTTCAGCGAACCGTGATGTCGCGGCAAAAAGCTCCACGTAAATGGTCACGTCCATCCAAGAAAACTCCTCTCCCTCGTCAAGAACTAAGAATGGCTCGAATCGGCTAAAACTGGACGGGAACGATCGACTCTTCAGGTAGCCGATCGCCTTGCCGTATGCCAGGATTGCTGCTTCGATCGTTTCGGGGCCCCGCACCGAGTCGTACGATGCCTCCGCTAGGTTGCGGATGACTTGCAACGCATAAGGCCGACGTTTGAGAACGCGCACGTACTCGGTGGCTGCATTGGTAGCCTGGCCAAACTCAAGACACACGTTAGCTTTCCCAAGGCGAGCGGCAATGTTGTCCTTGTCGGCACGAATAGCACCGGAGTAGCATAACCGGGCAATCTGCAGATTCTGCAGTCGGCGGTTCCTGCATTCTTCGTCCATAACCCCATCATCGCCATCATAGCCTTCTCCATCATCTCCCGCCTCAGCCAATGCGTAGTCCGCCGTGCTCAGCCAGCCCGCCACGTTCTTGGGTTCCAGGTGTGCTGCAAACACCTTGGCCATGATGGCCTCGTCACGCCGGCCAAGATCTTCGTTGATGGATGCGAGCAGACTCCAAGCCGCGTGCGTTTCGGCGTTGACCCGAATGATCTCGTGCAGCGCTGCTAGCGATTCTTCGTAACGATGGTCCATGAAGAGCTGGTGTGCTTGCTGCAATCGTAGCTTGACCTCGCCTGACGGTTCAGCCGCCTTGCGCGGCCCGCGCCGGCGACGCGCAGCTGCTGAAGCGCCAAACGACGCGCCGTGTTTCGATACATCTAGCTGCGGCTTGTATTCCTGACCGAGATGCTCCGTCAAAAATGCGCGTCGGCTGGCGTCCAGGCGCGCGATATCTGCCTGTAGCTCTAGGTAATCCGAGTCCGCGTCCGACAGATCGCCGTCCACATCTTCGATAGTGTCGTCCACATTATATTCGATCTGGTGATCACGCTCGTTGTCGGTCATGGTGCATCTGCTTTCATGTTTTTGTTCGTTGACGATGTAATCGTCCGGCCTTAGTGCCACTCCCCGTAAAGTGGTGCTCCGTAGTGGATTTCAGCCCCGTCCCGCTGTCCCGCAGCGATAAGATAAGAGACTGTCGATTTTTTTCCTACATCGTCACCAAGCCCGTTGTAACATCTCACGCCCCAGACACCTGGAAATCGACGACACACTCTCCAGCCATGGATCCCTCTGCCCCTACCACCATTGACCAGCTGAGCCTCGACCGGCTGTCCGACAAGGACAAGACGGAGCTGCGCCAATTCATTGCCAACGAGCAACAACGCACGCGGGTGCAAACACGTTAGTGTTTTTCCCCAGCTTCGTTTTCGACATTACTAGCTTTCGCACCTGGTATTTTAAGCTATACAATATCCTTGGATTGTATTCTAATTGATACACACGTATTAGAAACGCACGCACTCACCGAGATGTGCTGGAAGAAGTGCTTGGCTACTCAGCCGGTCAAGGCCAACACGCTGGACAGCGGCGAGGAGGCATGCCTGTCGAACTGTGTGGACCGCTTCATAGACCTAACTCTGTTGACGTCAAAGCATCTTTCCTCTCTACGGCGATAGGGGGGGTAGCATTAAGGCCTAGACGGCATTGATTTCAAAGGCGGTTGGTATAGCGGGAAATGTCAGCGAGATGCGTAGACAGCACTTGCAGATAGAGAGCTCAGTGGCCTCCCCGCTGAGGAGACTTTTTACAATACAACAGAAGCATTTTTGTTAATGCACGCGTGGTGTCTTTTCTAGATGCCAGCTTGTTGTTGCTAATATCGGCACCAAAAACCACGGCTTGCAGTCATTGCTGTTTGATTCGCCCAAGATGACATTGTATTCCCTATAAATGAAAAAACGCTTCCGAACCCGGCCAGTCGTTAGGGCCATGTCTGACCCTTTGGCAATTGTCCCTTCCTTTTTCCATATTCATGCCGTTTTCAGGTTTTGTTTGGAAACCACGAAAGGTGCGTTTACACCAGCGCCAGCTTAGTGGCGGCGATGTCAAGGGCATCGACGTCTGGGGTCAGGCGGGCATAGGCCTTCTTTGTCCCATCGGGGCTACCATGTGTTAGATGCAAATAGACCAGATACGCTTATTTGGCACGGAGCATTATCATACCGGATGAGGGTGTTGATCTTGACGACATCAATGTCGTACAGCTTCTTTAAGGCCTGCTTGATCTGGGCCTTGTTGGCCTTGACATCAACGATGAAGACGAGAGTGTTGTTCTCCTCAATCTTCTTCATCGCGCTCTCGGTGTTGAGCGGATGAACAATGACCTTGTGCTCATCGAGGCGGGGTGCGTGCGGGATCGACTTGCGCGGGTACTTTGGTGCGCGCGACAGCTCCAGCGTCTTGGGACGGTGAAAGCTGGTCGTGTACCGGGCCTTCTGCGCCTTGTGGGCAGAGGTCTAAAATAGATGTTAGTCATGGGGAACGACAAGGGCATGCATAAAAACTAGCAAATGAAAAACTTACACCCTTCAGGGCAGCCTTGGCGGCCGCGCTGGCCTTCTTAGACGCTGTAGAAACCGCTGATCAGCAATCGCTCAATATAGAACTCGCAAAATCTGCTGCTGCTGTGTTCCGTGTGTTGCGAAGAATCAGGAGGGGGGCGTGGGTGTATCGAAGTAACAGCATATCTCAGCAACGTCATTTCGTCCGCCAACCCCCTCCCTCCATCGTCCATTCCTCTCCTGCCACCGGAGTGTTCCATCCCGTTCCCTTTCAATTCCCCTGTACTCCGGTATCTCCTTGGGAGCGCCACTGTATCGAAGATGAAAGGAGAACGGTTGGAAAATCCCAGGCGGAAAGGAGAAGAGACGGGCTTTCTTCGAACACCAGCGCAGGGCCATTTGAGGAGTTGCATATTGTCATCGGTGGGGGGACAAAAACAGGAGCATCCAACTAAGAGTTGGATGTCCTTCTCGTCACAGTAGTTCTATACCTTTTCCCTTGGTGTCCTTCGGTGCCATCGCGAATGATTTTCTGAGGTTGGTCGGAGGTTGGTAGAGTATGTATGAACGCGACGTTGAAAAAAATGTCGAAGAGAAAAATGAGATACCGTAGCGGGAGAAAAAATTTAAGTGGTTCCGGCTAATTTTTCTCTCTGTGGCTTGTTAGGGCTCAGTATTTTTAGCGCGACATGCCTGCCAGCTTAGTTATCATTTGCCTTCTGATTGGTCAGAGTACTTACTTCCTGTCTACAATACTTTTCGCAGCCTCGTTCGAAAGAGATGGTTTGCACAGCATCTCCCCGCGATGGGAATCAAGAAGGAAGGGCGGCTGAAAAGTTTGGCCGCGGGGCGTCCCCCGCTGGCACACCCCCCTAGATCGCTATCTCGCAAGACGACCAAGCGGCTCATCAACAGCCACCACCAACTGGAGAAGCGTCGCCAACAAGCGGCTACACGGGGTGACAAAGCCACTGAAGCTGCCATTGCGGCTGAGATCGAGGCACTTGGGGGCCTCACACGATACCAGCAAGCAAGTCTCCAGGGGCAACGACGTGACCGTGGTGGGGACAGTTCTCATGTTCTAATGCAGTGGCTGGGGCTGGACGACAACATGGCTGTCCGTGTAATCACCGGTGCACGTTTTCGTATGCTTGAGGTCGGCGCACTCAGTATCGACAACGCATGCTCTGCCAGCGGGTACTTCAGTATGGAGCGCATCGATCTGAACAGTCAACATCCAAACATTCTTCAGCAGGATTTTCTCAAGCGCCCACTACCGCAGTCCAACGCAGAGCGCTTCGATATTATTAGCCTGTCCTTGGTACTGAATTTCGTGCCGCAGCACAGTGATCGCGGTGAGATGCTTTTGCGGTGTCTCGATTTTTTATACCGGCCAGACAGCGTCTCGTCCGACGCAACGGCGACGAATGCATCTGCGTCAGCGCAAGAAGCGTCGTCACTGCCCGAGTCGCTTGGGGACAACTTCCCAAGTGTGTTCATGGTGCTGCCAGAACCCTGCGTGGCCAACTCTCGCTACCTCACGGAGGAGCATTTAACGACTATGATGGCTGCTATCGGGTTTGACTTGCTCAGGACAAAAGCATCACGGAGGCTGGTGTACTATCTCTGGAAACGGGTACGGCCACCTCTACAAACAAGACTTGGCTTTCCTAAGAAGGAGATCCGACCGGGAGCATCACGAAACAATTTTTCGATTGTTATGCGAGGCACGTAAGGTAAATGGGGAGATCGACAACAGCCCCTTTTCTGGTCTATGATGAAAGTATCCATGAGGACATTGGATAATCGTGGCAAACGACTATTTTGCTGTTCTTTATTGCGAGTGAGATTTATATATACCATACATTCAATTTACAATCAGGTCGCGCTTTCCTTTCTTAATTATAGTTTCCTTCAGTATCATGGTCCGCAGTAGCCATCGTTTCCTATCGTGAATATCCTCACTTTCACGATATAGGATTCAGCGCGCAGCGCTGAATCCTGGGGGCGTGGCCTCAGGTACAGTAGCTTGTGCTGGCTCAAATGATGCAGCCAATGAAATATCTCTATTAAGCATGCTGCAACCAATGGGAATGGTTGTTTTGCAAGTACCTAAAAAAGCAGTCTAAAATGGAAGTATCTAGGATTTGTCCAATGGGTACACAGAATTGTGAGCGAAAACGGGAATTTGCGGGACTTTTTTCGGTCACGTTACTGCAACTTTTACTTGGACATTCTCCACGGATAGTCTATTATATATATAGACTAGGGGGCAGGCCCCCTAGGATTCAGCGCTGCGCGCTGAATCCTGGGGGCGTGGCCTCAGGTACAGTAGCTTGTGCTGGCTCAAATGCTGCAGCCAATGAAATATCTCTATTAAGCATGCTGCAACCAATGGGAATGGTTGTTTTGCAAGTACCTAAAAAAGCAGTCTAAAATGGAAGTATCTAGGATTTGGCCAATGGGTACGCGGAATTTTGATCGAAAACGGGAATTTGCGGGACGTTTTCCGGTCACGTTACTGCAACTTTTACCTGCACATTCTCCACGGATAGTCTATTATATATATAGATAGAAGAAAATCGACAGAAAAAAAAAACAGCAAAGATTCACGGCTGCCAGTATTGGCTTGGAAGCAAAAATTTAGTTTCACTCCCTCGGGTGGGCTCGAACCACCAACCTTTAGATAGACTATCACAGTTGATAACAGTCTAACGCGCTAGCCAATTGCGCCACGAGGGATGTAACTGAATTGAGAAGAGACAGTGAAATAATATCCTATATACTAATGCCCTTCTGTAAAGTACCGACTTCAGTCTCGCCATTATTTCTGCTCGCCTTCCCTGGTCTTCCTTCCATCTGGCATCGCCAATTATAAAATCTCCCTTTTCATTTGAAATAGTTTGTCAGTCTGAATTTGACAATGATGGGAATAAAACCCCGGTTATGATGTAAAGAAATTGGCAAAATAAACATAATAAAAAAGAGATTAAAACGAAGAACAATCAACATAATTTTTTTTTCTTTTTCCGCTATTTTCCATGTATCTTACGGTTAGGAGAAATTCTTGTTTTACCGTCACTTTCTGATCGACGAACTGTACATAGAAGCCCCAAAGCCAAGGCGGAAAGAATCACGATCTTCGTCAAACGTATAGCAACGAAGAACAGGAATACTGATTTTGTAACCCTCCCAGCTATGGCTCCAATCCCCCAAAGACTGTAACGATTATGTGTTTCCGTGCCACAGACTCTCCAAGCGGAGCATTCCCAGGACGCTGTACAACATAGCTTTGAAGGCCGGCAGCCTGTGCTGCCTCCACCTCGAGCACGTTGTCGCTCAAAAACAGCCAGGAACTGCTTGTTGGGTACCTCTCGCCGAAGGTGGCCAGTATCTTCCTGTAGCTTTCAGGCGACGTTTTGGGACCAGCGTTAACCGTGTCGAAGTAGCCGCTCAGAATGGGAGTGATGTCTGTCCCAAGAGAGCTTCCGGAGTCCCCCTCGACTTCACCATCGCTTCCAAGGACCTCAGTATGCTGAAACAGCAGCTTTTGGGCAGGCACAGAGCCGGACGAATATATCATCAGGGTGACACCTGCCGCATGCCATGCATTGAGCGCAGGCAGCACATCGGCAAACAGCGGAGCTTTGATGGCGCCCGTCTCATATCCATCTTTCCACAGGAGCCCCTGAAGGTCCTTCAGATAAGATGCCTTGACATCACGAGAGACCAAGTCCTGGACATGTGCGGTAAAGGCACCAGGTGATGTGCGGTATTCGACTGGAAAACTATTGCGGTACGGTGCAAAGGCCTCGCTGTCCCACTTGGATGCCAATAGAGCAGGCAGAGCACGCAATGAATAGGGGTACTGTGTAAGGGGGGCACAGGTACGCATGTCGTTAGCAAAAAGAACTGATATTTCCGATGGTTCGACAGCAAAATGGCATCAAAGGTTATTGGAACCCATGGGACAAGCTATACAAAAAAACCATTACCACACTATGGCTTTGGCAGATCTCGGCTTATGGAAAGAAAAGGATTGCCATCCTGAGGGCTGAGGTGCTGTTCTTGACTTTAACCCTCAGACAAAACTGACAAAAAAATGGGAGTACGCAGGAAAGCGAGCATCGCGGCAAGAAAAACAATTAGGGTACCGGCAAAATGGACGCAGTCTCAGAACAGTATGGTGGTGAAGGGGGAGCAGAACAAAGTCTTACAAGAACGTCCTTGACGAAGGAGATGGGACAGACTGTGCCCTCTATGGAACGGCAGCCACGTTAGCGCACGATTTCTTTCCGGAAAAAAACCAGACGGGACGCTATCTACCGATATCAAGCAAGATTACTTGGATAGCCTCGGAGGCAGCGGTTGCCATCGCGTGTTGTGTCAAGGCACACTTTGGGTGCACGTAGCAATCAAAGGATGGACAAAAGAACTAGGGCAGAGGCGTGTCGAATAAGAGCGATAGAAACGAGTCCGCAGAAAGCCGAATACAGCGGAGGCGGGGAGGCAAAAAAAATTTCGATGCTCGTGCTCTAACAGAACAGAACTGGTCGGCTTTAGGTGTCCGTTTTCGACGAGGCCAGGGATTGTCCAACCGTGCGTCGAAATCGAGATAGGCGGTCTGCAGTTACGCGTAGATAAATGCGGTTAAAAGGGGCAACACGAAGAAACAAAGAGAAAAACAAAGCCTGCCGCTGTAATACGCAGAAGCAGTGAAAAGACAGTATAGATTATTTCGTGATGTTGCAACCAGAGGCCCCGCATGGAAAGGCGGTCAAGGCAAGCAAAGTCCACTAGTCCCGAACGGAAGTAGTAAAAGATAGGATACATCAAAAACGGTCTCTTCCTGCATTCGACAGTGTGGATGGAGTTCATTACCGTGTCCTTCTTACACGAACCCGTCTTCGCGTTGTATTTATTAATGCTGCGCAGAAAGGCCAAGCCCAAAATGCATACTTGGCGAAGAATCGTGGGCAGGATACATAGTGCGGTGGTGTAGCAATGTTTGATGAGCTTGACTGCACGGCCCTGTAAATGGCAGAGGCCGGGCAAGTATTGCAATGAGGTTTTACGGCGACATCTTCTAGGACAGATGCTGGGTGGCAATCCGGGAACACCGGGAGCCGTTCAATCGAAGGGAATTCGAATTAACAGTAAGCGGCAGGAATGCTGCTCGTCTGACCCGCCAACGGCCAGAAGAAAAGCGCTTGGAAAAGTCACACTGTAAACATTGAAAATATGCACAAGCGTGCATTCTTTACCAAAGTTTGCTGTGTCAGTCCAGGCATCGTCTATTAAGATTCTGCGGGCTGATGCGTGCGGAGTAAAATACGATGCTATCTGCGCTCGTAGGATACGTCGTATACGGGCAGACACACCGCCAGCCTTACGAGTATGCCTAGGAAATGGAGCCGAAACAAGCGATCCTTTTGCGAGCAAGAAAGCTTAAGATACTCCGTAGTGGCCTTGATGTTTTCCTTGTTGCTTTGTTGCCGCCCAAACAGCTAAGACCCCTGACTGTTTCAAGGAGTTGAACGAGAATGACAGGCTGAGAGGACAGCAGCTCTACTCGTCCTGCGTATCGCCACACGTGTCGCGTGAGGAAGGGAGCAAAATTGAGGTGCCCACCTGCGCTGCCACTGCATCCTGGGAGTGTGCTGGCCCAAAGATAGGAGTAGTGCATTCGACTTTCGACACCGTCTTTTCCCCTAGAGGGATAACGTGTTTAGCTCTCGACGATCTTAAGTTACGAAGTACGGTATTTTACGCAACAACGAGTATTTTGTTGCCTCGGCAGTCTGTAAAAAGAATTTGCCTGTTTATTCCGTTTCAACTCCGGAACTTTAATGCTGCCTGCTCGTTCCTGATGCGACCCGGCCTTTCGCAGACTCACATCGCAAGGTAAGATACGATACAAACGAGCATGCCCTCTGTGCGCACCCGTAGCTACGAGCATAGGCGGGTTCCTTTCCCCAGTCTGGTCAATGACGATGCGGAATATGTAAGATATCTTACAAGTATACCTCGTAAGATACTGCGTACGTGGATACGGGGAAGATGCGCGGTCAGGTGCGGCAAGTAAAAGTGGAGGATATGCAGGAGGGATGGAGTGCACCGCCATGGTGGAGTGGGAACCTAGGAACCAATGACCCGATGCGAGACGAACGAGCGAAGGATTTTTTGGTTCCTAAGCATCTTGCGTAAGATACATGTGTTGAGTCGAAACCGGCCGTGGCGACGATTCGATGAACATGTTACTGCGTGGAAGTAAGATACGCACGACTGGAATTATCACTGGTGATTGTGGCTATTCCTCTCAGCGAGGAATTTCGTCTCTTATCTGGGAGATAAACAGGCGGAGTAAACAGAACCACATAACAAAGAGACGAAAAAGGACTGGAAGGCGCCGGAATGATCCTCTCGCTGTTCGTATATTACAGCCACCGCGTTTCTAAGCCAACACCGCACACGCAGGAACCGTAAGATACGTAATCAGAACACCTGTCCTCCTTCAGGCAGCAAAGTGGTGTGGTGGTCACAGAAGTGCATCGAAACCGACAGCACTTCGGGTCGCTATCGAGGTACCCACTATCTTCAAGACAGCTCTTTGTTCTCTGCTTTGGCACCAGTAAGTAATACAGCGGAAGGTGCGGAGGAAAATGCGGGTACCTACGAGTAGGAATTTAACGCCAGCCCGCTGGCCTAATTTGAACACAGCGCCTGCGGAGTGCGACGTGCTCCGTTGAGCCCGTGGCACCATTAGTGGCTCTTTCGTCAGCTTCCGGTTGTTTTCCCTCGCTTTCCATCGCTGGCTTGCACTAGTACGCATACGGAACACGCACCCCTTTCGCGCTTTCCCTCTGTCGCCAAAGACGCTAATGCACTGCAGCAGGGCAGGCCACCGCTCTCCCCCCCACCGCCATCTCACATACCAGCCTGGGAGTCTTCCTTTCTTCTCGTCTTCTTCTCCCTTCTTCTTCTTTCTTTTCACCCATCCATTCTTTTAATCCGCTCCTGCTCCTTTTCTCCCCCATTCCCGCTTCTCGCTTCATCAATCGCTTTCCCCGTTTGACACAACGAAGATCGTACAAGGCAATCTCAATCAACGAAAACAATACTGCCTTTGAACGAGCAGACTTCGACTTCGACGCCGACTCCGACTTCGACTTCGACATCTGTTTTGTCCTGTATCCCGATCTACATCTTCATTTGACGATATTGGACGCTTCGTTGTTGTCTCGGGTTGCGATTGTGATTTGATAGAACCTGGGAAGAAGCATACCCTCCTACTCTACGAGACGAACCCCGGCCACTACGCACCGAAAACCACACGTCAGGTCATACGGCGAAGACTCGCAAAGACTTTCGATACTGCGCTTCATCCCAATCACTCGACAGTCGTCTTCCATTTGCCGCCCCCCTCCTTCTCCCCTGTGGTGACTGTACCCGCGCCTGCCTGTGGCTCCGTTATCGGTCGTCGCGAACACGGCGGGTAGAGGAGTCATACTCTTCGCCTACCTGTTCAGCTAGGTGTCCGCATCCGCGTCGATCACTCGGATGGTTATGGCCGAGACCGCTTCGGGATTGCTTCTAGTTTGTATCCTGATTGCTTAAGCTCAACACAACGACAAAGTCGTCTCCGTTGCTCTCAACTACCTCCGGCCATCCTACCCTCGATTTCAAGTTCGCCCCTTTTCACCTCGACGACGATCCGCTTTGACGGATTATACACCTCGCTCCTTCGACCACCTCTCCTGTCTTTCTTTCTTTCCTCATCAATTCCGTTTTTGGAAGCTGCGCCGTCCTGCACGCCGTTTATCTCCGTTCAATTCCTTGTTCATTCCTTTCCTCAATGCCAGCATAACGACCGTTTTTTCTTTTCAGCTTTCCATTCTCCTGGACTTGTTCAATTTTATGACCGACTGCACCACGACTTTTTTTCTTCTGTTTTTAACAACTACTATTTTCCAATGAGCTTCTGACAACGACACGACGACCTGGTGCATTTTGCATATTCTTTCATTGCCTTCTTTTTTTTTTTTGTTTCATTCAGCACGGCATCGCCAATCAGACAACAATCTTCTTCAGCATATTGAACGATTGCTTGCCTAACATCCGGCGGCCGTTGCCGAGTCTCTTTGGCCTTCCCCGGAGGAATGAGTCTTTGTGCTCCTCGATATTGACTTGTACTATCACCATTTTTGCCGCCTTCCAACAAACCACGATCGCGGTGTCTATATACACGTTCTTACCGCATTTTCTACCTTCTCCCTTCGACATATCCACACCGACAAGGCCGACTTTGCGACATAGGCTTTCCGAGTTCTCATTTCTCTCATCAATCTATCCCACGAGCAGTCTGACGCAATGGCATGCCTACGCGGAAACTTTAAGGACGGTGTCGTCCTCGACGGGCGATACCGCACAGTTGCTTCTCTCAACCACGGTTCTTTCGGCATGGTTTTCATGGCGAAGCAAATCGAGACAGGCAACACTGTTGCCATCAAATGCCTGACCAAGAAGGCGGCTGCAGGCGAAGCCGGCTCTGACTTTGCCATTGACGACCAGTCGGAAGAGTTGGTTTTGCACCGCCATCTTGGACGGCACCCAAACATTGTTAACTTTGTCGAATCTTTTGAGACTGATGCGCATGTCTATCTGGTTCTGGAGTACTGCCCCCGTGGCGATCTTTATGAAGCCATCCGCAATGGACAAGGTCCGCTAGAGACGGAGCATGTTCGCCGCTTTATGCTGGAGCTGGTTGATGCAGTTGCATACATTCATTCCAGGGGCATCTACCATCGCGACATTAAGCCTGAGAACATCTTCCTGTCTCAGTCCGGCGCCCTGAAGCTGGGCGACTTCGGTCTTGCTACCAGAGAGAAGTGGTCTTTTGAGACCGCCGTTGGCAGCGATCGCTACATGTCTCCGGAGCAGTTCGACTCGGCTGGTGCAGGCTACTCGCCTGCACAGGCTGACATCTGGGCTATCGGTGTCTGCTTGCTCAACATACTCTTTTCCCGGAACCCATTTACCACGCCGACGGAGTCAGACCCCCTGTTTTTGGATTTCTCGCGGGACAAGCAGTCACTTTTCGATGTCTTTCCTTCCATGTCCCAGGACACTTTTGAGGTCATTGTTCAATGCATGAGTCTCGACCCGAAGAAACGCTCTCTCAGTGGCGTTCGTGAGGCACTGCGCCGTGTGGTTAGCTTCACGACTCTGGACGAGGTGTTCGACGATTTCTGCTCTATGGATCATCGTGTTGTTGCCTCGGCCAACCGTGAGCCCCTGCGCACTCCGTCCATACAGAGTCCGCAGGTCGAGTGCAATGCTTTCCCTTGGGTCAAGGCTTTGCAAACCACTCGCCCGCAGCTCATCCGACAGCTGAGTGCCATTCCTGACGAGAGTTACTCGGAAGAGCTCTTCTCGAAATCCGAAGCAACGTCGGCAGGCTGGTGTTCGACCATGACAGGCGATACTCAGTCGATGATATCAGTTCTCGATTCAAGCCTGGGTCCGTCGATGAACTCGTTGTCCATCAGCCAGCCGCGGGTGATTCCCGAGGCAAAGCAAAGCAAGGTTTCTCCTATGGCCGGATCCCTTCCCATCATGATGCCCCAGTCGCGAAACTCACCTGCTATGTCGCTTGTATTCGGGCGGAAAGACACAGTTTCCAAGAGCTGGAGTGACATGTGGGATGAAGACGCCGAAGAAGAGGAGGAGCGTTTGCGGCAGTTACGGGATCATCAACTTCCCAACGTGCACACTCAGGGCCAGAATATCACTGAAAATGACGATGTGCCGGCCAATCAGACGGAGAAGAGGGACGTTTCGCCGAGCTTCAAGGTGGATGACGACAACACGCCGCGCTTGGGTCTTTCTCCTGTGACTAGCACGTTGTCCATTCATGGATCTTCGCAGACCGACCGCCAGCAGTTTCCGCCGATGGACCATGACGAAGTGGACGATGGCCTTTTCTTTTCTGATCCTTTGCCAGAAGAGAAGCCAAAGCCAATTGTTGAGCAGACGCGTGTGGATGGACATGACCACGCGGGCAGTGGACGCATGGTGCACTATTCAGTTCGCCTTCCACGTACCCAGTCGCCTTTGTCTGGTTGCGTTTCGAAATCTCCATCGGCATTCGATAAATGGGAGGCTCTGGGTGAGAAGCGTCGAGCTTATGCGGGTACGGCGTCGGCGTCTGAGCTGAGGTCTCAGGAGTTGGGTCATCGCTCTGGACCGCAATTTGGGAACACTCTTGGGTACAATTTCATGGGTTATGGCGTATCGGAACATTTTGGCAGCGCTGTTCACCACCACAACAACCACATCGGTTTGCAGCACGCCTCGCATGAAGTTTCGATTGGCCAGACCAAATGGAGCCCAGGCAAAGACATCGTTAAGGACCGCATCAAGGGATGCCCGTGGAATCAGGGGCGTGGCTGGGATTTGGGTTGGCGGCGCGACGTTCGCACCGATCTCGGTCATATGGAATGGGTTGGTGGTTGGCAGGCAGCTCGTTCTTGAGCTGTATTGCTAAGCCACCACTTGTGGTTGGACTGCGGGGTTTTTTTTTTCTTATTGACCTGCCCCCTCAAAGTTGGGGTGGTAGATTTTGCTGACTCTCCTGGATTTTTTTTTTTCATTTTCATTTCCCATTTCCTTCTAGTTTCTGCTGGTTGTTTCATTGCAGGGGAAGTTCCTGTGTGCTGTGTTTCGGCTATTGGTTTTCTGTGTGTACAAAGAAGTACGCGCAAGTCACTGCAGAAAAAGGAGGTTGCAAAGGGAGAAAGATCATCACTCATTTTTCCATTTTTTTTCATTTTCTATTTCTTGATCTGGGTCGGAGTTTGGGTCATGTTGTATATTCGCCGTCTGTTTTTCTTTTCTTTTGTCGTTTCCTGGAAGAGTCCCTTTGAGAGTCAGCATTCTCTACATGGTTAATATAGAGGAAGGGCCTGGTGCTGTCCAACTCGCTCTCTGCGTATCTGTTAGTCTAGAATTAGCGATGATAATACCAGAAGTTACCCATTCAGACCGATGAAAAAATTACGAGAATGTAACTTGCGTGTAGTAGTGCGTTCGCAGCTAGATTGCCAGGTTCAATCGATTCAAGATCGAGATACGAGTAAGTGCAGATACGGGGCATTTTCTGCAAGATAAGTGAGTTGTAGTAACGTAATTAAGAGCCGGGGTGGTTTGTTTCGGGACCTCGCTATCTCACTAAGATACATTTCTGCCTGGTTTTAGCATTCGCTCTGCTTGTATGTTGCTGCTCTCTTTCATTGTATTCGGGTCCTTCCTGCGCTCCTTCCGAATTTGCAGGCGAGGAAGCTGCGATCATCCAGGACGGACACGTGAGCCTATTTTTCCTGATCTGGGCGAATTCGCAACGTTTGCGTTCATTTGCCTCAATGGCCTCACGAACGCCGCAGAATACCAGCACCGACAGAAACAGCACCATAGGGATCAGCGACTCCAGTGGCCTAGATGTGACGGACCTAGCTACCAGCTCACCTGGTCATAGCGGTAGCATCTCTTCCAGTTGGTTTCGCAATGTGCAGTTTGCGTCGCCGGGCAGCGGCAACAGAGGCGCCGCAGGAGGCAGCAGGCATATCAATGGCGACGACGCCTTGACTTCGCGCCTGCTTGACGAGGAGGAGGACTCGAGAGGCCCATACGAAGATGGCGACCTGCAGGATGATTGGCTTCCAAGACGGCGAAGACGGTATGTTTACGGCTCCCTTCTCCCGGACGACGTTTTCATTCTCTGATTTGGTCACTCGATTCCAGGTCCTCTGTTGGTGCCCGCCTTGCTGCCCTGACCGACATTGGCGGCGTCAACAGCATCAAATCGTTTACCCGCAGCTTCCAGCGTGCTGCCGCATTCACTGAAGTCATCCCGCAACGCCCTTCATTCGTTTTTGCTGCCGATCACGCCCCCGTCTTCGGGCCGGGGAATTACGGCGATGTTGTCATAGACGGCAGCGACATTGAAGCGCCAGGCGCTGGCAGCCCAAGCGGCGCGTCAGGTATTTCCAGATGGGGGCCGGTGGCCACCAACCGTGGCTCGCCACCACTACCGCCAACCTCTCTTCTGCAGCAGCGGCTTGCCGAAGCAGGCGAATCTCCCGGAAGCGCCTCTGTTGCATCACCCCGGCCACCACCCACCGAGGTGGCCATGGCAGTGTCTGGTGACGATGATCAGCAGGAAAACCAGCGACACGGAGGGCCGTCAGAGTGGAAGAGCTTGCTGCCCGAATCTGCTTCCGACCGAGCCACGCGGACGTTCCGCGCGGGGAGCACGTCGTCTATTTTTGGCCATCCACCCGCTCTGGCTTTGTCTGCTACAGCATCCGGCACACCACCTGCCGTTGTAGGCAGTCCTGGCACGCTCGGCTACGGAAGCTATGACGGTTCGTTTCGCTCGCGACGGTCGTATCGGAGGGGTGGCGGCGAGTACGGGTCCATCGACTCCGCCGCAGGCGTTCTGAGCGACGACAATGTGGTCACGGGCGAGCAGGCGGAATCCATGGCACAGGCTGGCACCCTGTGGCTCGAGCAGCAGGAGGAGGGCCCGAACGCTCGCCACGGCGAAAGGCACCCGATTTTCGTGAAGGAGATCGAGGAGGATGGCAAGATCATTCTGGCCGTTGAAGGCCAGTCAACGCTGTACCAGACAGTCTTCAATTCGATCAACGTCCTGATTGGGGTTGGCCTACTTAGTCTGCCGATGGGCATTCGGTACGCGGGCTGGATCTGCGGCCTGAGCACTTTGTTTTTCGCCGCCGCAGTTACCGCCTACACGGCACGCTTGCTGGCCAAGTGCATGGACTTGGACCCGGCCGTCATTACGTTTTCCGATCTGGCGTTCATCTCGTTTGGCCCACGCGCCCGTTTAATGACGAGCCTGTTGTTCACTGTCGAGCTGCTAGCGGCCTGTGTGGCTCTGATTGTGCTTTTCGCTGACTCTTTGGGCTTACTGTTCCCGGGTCTGCTGTCTGTTGTGCAGTGGAAAGTACTGTGCTGTCTGATCATGGTGCCGCTCAACTTCTTGCCCATGCGCCTTCTGAGTGTGACGAGTATCATCGGCATCGTGTGCTGTTTCGGCAGTACGTTTTCCCTTCTCGATTGATATCGTTTTCTATATTAACCTGTCAGTTGTCTGCATCGTGGTCATCGATGGTCTCACCAAAAAGACCACGCCCGGGTCGCTCCTGGAGCCTGCTGTCACGTACATGTTCCCCGCCAACTGGCTCACCCTGCCGCTGTCCTTTGGCCTGCTTATGTCGCCATGGGGTGGCCACAGCGTGTTCCCGAATGTGCGTCCAATCTGCTGCAATCTTCTTGTATGCGCATTCTTTCTAATGAGGCAATTCAGATCTACCGTGATATGCGACACCCGTACAAGTACGCACAGGCTGTCAAAGTCACGTTCTCCTTTACTGTAAGACACCGCCATCCCGACAACCGACGTCTTCCTCGCTGACCTTGGCAGTACCTGCTTGATCTCGTCACTGCTGTGGCTGGCATCCTCATGTTTGGCGACGATGTCATGGATGAGATCACTGCCAACATTCTCACCACATCCGGCTACCCCCGGGCCCTCACGGTCTTGCTGTGCATTTTCATTGCCATTATCCCGTTGACAAAGATCCCCCTCAACGCCCGCCCCATCATCAGCACAGCCGAGGTGCTTGCGGGCGTGCACCAGCATGCTGCGGCCGAGCCTTCTGCTCATGTTGGGCGCCTGGCGTACTTCTGCGGCAGCATCAGGATTGCAATCCGCGTGGCCACTATTGCTGTGTTCTTGGTCATTGCCATTCTCTTTCCCGATTTCGACAGCATCATGGCGTTCATGGGCAGTGCCCTGTGCTTTACGATCTGCGTGACGTACGTCTTTCTCCTTGCCGTTGCATCTTTGTCTTCTGTCGTTTCTAACTCTCGGTTTGCAGTCTTCCTATTCTTTTCCATCTGAAGCTGTTTGGACATACTATGACCCGGAAGGACAAAGCGTTTCAGTACGTCGTCCTTACGTTGTCTGTGGTTGTTTCCATTGTTGGCACGGTATGGTCTTTCCTGCCCAAAAGCATGATCATTGGGGAGAAGTGAAGCCTTCTACCTACCCACCTCTGGACATCTTCTTTATTTAGGCACTTGAGCCTATAGCCAGCGTCATTATTATATCATCTTGTTTTGTATTCGCAGTTCTTGCTGCGTTTCTGGGACTCCAAAATATGTTGAGTTGCCTTTTTGCATGCTCATCCCAGCCAAGGGAAACACGCTGCCTTTTTTTCCAAAAAAAAAAAAGAAAAGACAAACAGAACGGCAACATCGACAACATCAAAATAAAATGTGGACAAAACTGCAGACCGTGCTCATAGCTGCCACGCGCCGAGGTTCTTTAGGATGCAGCCTTCGCCTTCACCGCCTGCTGCCCGCGGCACAAGTTCGCCAATGGTGTAGACCGTCTCGCCCGCGTTTTCAAGGATCTGCTTCGCCTTTGCCACCTCAGCCGGGCCGACCGCCACCGCCATACCAATGCCGTTGTTGAACGTGCGCGCCATCTCGGCGGGCTGCACGTTGCCCTGCTTCTGCAGCCAGCCGAACACGGGCGGCACGGGCCAGGCGCCGATGTTGACCTGCGCGGCCAGGTGGTCTGGCAGCATGCGGGGGATGTTCTCGGTGAGGCCGCCGCCGGTGATGTGCGCTAGGCCCTTGATGTGCGGGATCACCTGCAGCAGGCTGCGCACGTAGACGCGAGTGGGCACCAGCAGGCTCTCGCCGAGGGTTGCAGCAGCGGGGGCGGCTGCTGACGACGACGGAGACTGTGCCCACGGGACGGGGTCGGTGTAGTGGGCGCCGGCATGCTCGATGATGCGGCGCACCAGCGAGAAGCCGTTGGAGTGCACGCCGTTGGAGGCCAGTCCCAGCAGCACGTCGCCGGCTGCCATGTCGGCCAGGCGGGGCAGGCGGTGTTCCTTGTACAGGACGCCGATGGCGGCGCCGGCGGCGTCGTACTCGTCGCCCTGGTACATTCCGGGCATTTCGGCCGTCTCGCCGCCTACGAGGGCACAGCCGGCCTCGCGGCAGCCGGCGGCAACGCCCTCGACAAAGGCGGCGGCCACGGCGCCGTTGAGGCGGCTGCAGCCGATATAGTCGAGAAACATGAGCGGGCGCGCGCCCTGGACCACGAGGTCGTTGACGTTCATGGCCACCAGGTCGATGCCGACGGTGTCATGCTTGCCGAGGGCCAAGGCGATTTTGAGCTTGGTGCCGACGCCGTCGATGGCGCCCACGATGACGGGCAACGCGGCGTTGTTGCTGGGCGCAGCCAGGGCCTGGGCTAGATCCACCTCGCCGCCAAAGCCGCCGATCTCGGCGTCGGCGCCGGGGATGGCCGTGGACGCGACGGCCTTCTTGATGCGCTGAACAAGGGCGTTTCCGGCGTCGATGCTGACGCCCGCGTCAGCATAGGAGAGCGATGGCGCCGGTGTTTCAGCGGCCGGTGTGGCGCGGAAGGCGCGGTGGGCAATGTCCTTGCGGTAGTGCATGTTGTCGAACTGGATGAGCGGGATGCCCTGCGCGTACGCCTTGGCAACGGCCTCCTCGAGCGTGGCGGCGGTGGCGGTAGCGGCAATGACGCGGCCGCCGCTGGTCGCCAGAGCGCTGCCCGTGAGCTTGGTGCCGGCGTGGAAGATGGTGATGCCCGACTCCGGCACCGGCTCGCCCACGGTCATGGGGGTGCCCTTGGCGTAGGCGCCCGGGTAGCCGCCCGAGGCGATGACGACGGTGGCGCTGGACTTTGCGTCGATGTGGATGGGCACCGAGTCGAGGCAGCCGCGCGTGCAGGCCAGCAGGATGGCGGCCAGGTCGGTGTCCTGCGAGAGCAGGGGCAGCACGGTCTGGGTCTCGGGGTCGCCAAAGCGCACGTTGTACTCGAGGACCTTGGGGTCGCCCGAGGGGGTGACCATGAGGCCGGTGAAGAGCATGCCGCGGAACGGCCGCCAGTCCTTGCGCATGCCGGCAATGGTGGGCGCAAGCACCTCGCGGTCGATGCGGGCCATGAGCTCGGGGGTGGCGAGCGTGGGCGACGGCGGCGCGTAGCAGCCCATGCCACCGGTGTTGGGGCCCTTGTCGCCGTCGAAGACGCGCTTGTGGTCCTGGGCGGCAGGCAGCGAGCGGATGGTGTAGCCGTCGCAGAAGCTGAGGATGCTCAGCTCGTCGCCCTCGAGGAACTCCTCGACGACAACCTCGGCGCCCGCAGCGGCGCCAAACTCGAGGTCGACCATGATGCTGCGCAGCGCGGCGAGCGCCTCGGCACGCGTCGTCGGCAGGATCACACCCTTGCCGGCGGCGATGCCGGTGGCCTTGACGACAATGGCCGGGGTCTCGGACTTGCGGTCGGCCGGCACGACGGACTCAACGTATGCGCAGGCGGCCGCATAATCCGAAAAGTTGCGGTACGCAGCCGTGGGGATGCTGTGGCGGTGCATGAAATCCTTGGAGTAGGTCTTGCTGGCCTCGAGCACGGCAGCCTCCTTGCTGGGGCCAAAGCAGGGGATGCCGACGGTGCGGAAGAAGCCCTCGATGCCGTCAACAAGCGGTGCCTCGGGCCCCGGGACCACCAGCTGCACGCCCTCGCGCTGGGCCAGGCGCACCAGGCTGGGGAAGTCCTCGGCCGAGGCGACAGCCGGGTCGGCGACGTTCTCGGTCTTGGGACAGCTGGCCGTGCCGCCGTTGCCGGGGACGGCGATGATGCGGGCAACGCGGGGCGACTGGGCCAGCTTCCAGGCGAGCGCATGCTCACGGCCGCCGTTTCCGACCAGAAGGACTGTGAGGGGAGTGGTGTCGGCGTCCATGGTGTCAAAGCCGTTGTCCAAGTCGTTTTCGAAATCGAAAAAAATCGAAGAGTCGAAGAGAAGAAAAATGTCGTCTTTCTAAGAGATGCTTTTTTTTTTTTTTTTCAGACGGAAGCAAACCACAGACAGCGAATCCAATGGCTGGATAAACCGAGGGTCTGGTGGTCCATTTCAGAGAAGAGAAAAGGAAAGGGGAAAGGAGAGAAGGGAACCCAAATTTGTCTTCCTTTCTGTTCTTCTTTTCTCGTCACCTCCCTCCCACTAAGACGTGTTGCACGTCGTGCTACCGTAAAATTTCTTTTTACCCGTGTACCCCACCACGCACTAGAAAAAAACCGGAGACTCGTTTATCTTATCGTGTTTATGTAACCACGTCCCACTTTGTATCCACATTCCGATCTAGCCCCCGAGAACATACTCGTTGAACGCGGACTGGACGTCCTGTCCGTCCAGGTGCCCCATCCAGAATGTTGTGTCCCGGCCGTCGAACTCGCGTTTGGCGAAGCCGCTGCCTAGGAAACCCCACCGGTTTGGCGAGAGGTAAGATACGCAGCAGCTCGAAAAAGTGCGTGCGCGACCCCGGATACATGGTCAGCGATCCGTTGGGGTCGCCTCGATGATGGGCAGCAGGGAGACGGCGGCCAACGGTGCGTACTGATGCTGGGTGGGAAAAAACAGGGCGAATGGGAAAAGGAGACTCACCGGTCCAATCGACATGAAATAGTTGGGCATGTCGGGCACGGCAACGCCCGGGGAAGATACGTCAGGGGCCCCTGCCCGCTGCCCCAGACGTCCTGAAGGGATTTGCCGCCGGCCATGACGGGAAAGCGCGGCATCCAGGACGTGTTGAAGCCGGCCGCGCACACGACGACGTCCACCGCGTGCTCGGTGCCGTCATGCCGCCACGAAGCCCGTCTCGGTGATGCGTTGCATCTGCTTGGTCCAGCTGGCCCCGGGCTGTCTTGGAGGAAGTTGATTCCGGATGCACCGGCCCCGAGCACGAGGACCTTCAAGGGCCGCTTTGTGCCCATGGGCTGCTCCGTGATCTTGTAGCCCTTGTCGTCTGCTATCTTCCATTTGAATAGGGCAGGGGCCACGGGCGTGGCCACGGGCGTGGCCACGGGCGTAGCCACCGAGGGCAGTTCTTGGGTATTGCCTTTCATTGTGGGCGGACCGCTTTCTATGAGGAAGCTGTTGGAAGTCAAATGGAAAGGTTTGTGAGAGTAGAAAAGAAATAAAAACCAGAGGACGAGCCAGACGAGGGGATCTTTATTCAGTTTTTCATCTTCTACTCTGTACATTCTTTTGTTCCACTACCACAGAGCCCCCCAGAATGAACAAGCTCCAACTTCCGCTCGGTCGACAAGCAACTCGCGGCGAGGGCTGTATCGGAACTCGGAAGTGTATCTTGTATTGGATCTGACATCCCACTAACACGATGTCTGGAACAGGAAACTCACTGGGGCGCTGGTAAGCAGACGGAACTCGGTCGATTTTGGCGCTTTTTCGCAGGATTACTCAGCAGCCGCCACCCACTGCACGATTTTTGCGACGACAGCACTTTCCACTGCGCACAGAAGCTCTTTCAGCACAATGCCATCACAATGAGCGCGCCGAAGAAAAGGAGGGAGCCGCAAGCATCAGCGATTCCGGCGACGATGACCACGATTCTCGGCCACGACATCCTCGCAGCAGCGCGAACGCGCATCGATGCCGCCGCCACCGTCTTGACCGGCTTCCACCTCCGCCACAAAAACCAGCACCGCGTCTCGACGTACTGGTGGCCCGCCCTCGGGCAGCTGCGGCGGCATGTGCGGCGCATCGGCAACGACCTGGCCATGGCAGGCAAGGCGGCGGCCGGTACGGCCAGTGCGGCGACAAGGACGAAGCAAGCGTCAAAGGGGGTCCGCAGCCCTGCGGCCCTCGTGCTCGCGCGGGCTCGTTGGATACGCCTGCACTTTGTGCCCAAGGCCTACGTGTAGGTCGATTCGTTCCTGTTTTGCCGCATTGTTCGACCAAAGCTTCCCCCCCTTCTCCTTCCCCTTTGATATGCAGCTAACCTGGCCAGGGCTTTTTCGCGCCTCGTGGCGGACCGGCAGTTCGCGCCGCTGGGCCTGCTGCTGATGGGCGTGTTGGCGCAGGTTCACGCGGTGGTGCGCAGCCTCGATGCGGCGGCGGGCAGCAGTGCATTGGCCGCCGATCGAGGGGCCGTCGACAACGGGGTGCAGAGCCGGAATAGCCCGGCCAACCACGACAGCGTGGACAGCGAGAGCGGCGAAGACGACGACGACGACGACGACGACGACGATGACGATGACGACGCCAAGCCACGGGATCCAGGCACGACATACAGACCATCGGAACCTGCGGCCGATGTTGGCGTGGCGGTGCTGCGAGAAGAGGTCAGCAGGCTTTCTGACAACGCCGCGCGACCGGCTACAAAACGATTGCGGGTGGACGCCGATGCGGGCGAAGCCGCCAGGTCCGCCACCGTGTCCTCGGCCGCGAAGAGGCGCAAGGGCGAGGACCCGTCGTTGGCGGCGGTGACAACGGCGGCGACCGCACGTAACGCGCGGTCGGAGAAGAGCGAGAAGAGGGAAAGGAAGGAGAAAAAGGTCAAGGCCAAGGCCAGGAAGCGCAAGCGAGACGAGTTTGACGATCTCTTCAATGGCCTCATGTAGGGAGGGCATGGCCTTTCCTTCCGTTTGCTGTATTAAATAGATACCCAATCGTTGGCACAGCTTGTTCCACGACAAATGCGATAAAAGATGTATTTGCATTTTACAAGACACGAAAAGAAACCCTGACACCACTATTGAGCCCCCCCCCTCCCGCCCCTCCCTCCAGCAAGGGCTCCCCATCCAATTCCAGCGGCGTGAGAAACACATGATTTCGACGTATTCGGTTTCTCTTTCACCTTTTCCGTGGCTGGTCACGTTTCTTCCCAAGACGCCAAAGTATTGTGACTCGTTCGTTCCCTCTCCTCGAATGCGGCTCCTTGCGGAAACAACCACTCCACCGCAAAAAAGAAGAACAACATGAAACAAAAAAAAAGCAAGTCGACAAAGCAACCCAAAAGAACAGCCCGACAATGGTGGCTATAAACAGCAAATCCACACACATGATAAATATAGCGAAACCGAAACGGAAATGGTAGCGTAGAAGGATCTTGGTAGGCTGCAGACTCGCTCGTCTAAGGCCCGTGGTAACGACCATACGACCAGATGCGGGCACGCGTGTCGCCAGATCCCGTGGCAAAGTAACCGCCCGCTGGGCTGGGCGCCACCGAGATGACTGAGTTCTTGTGGCCTTGCAGCATAAGCTGTGTGTTGCCTGTCCGGGGATCCCAGAACTGCACGCCACGGTCTTTGGAACCGGACATGACCCATGCAGCGTCTGGTGTCAGAGCCACAGAGAGAACAAAATCCTGCTTCGAGTCAGTCCCTGTACATATCCCCTGGAGGGAGAAGAAGCAATAAAAAAAAAGTAAAAGACTCACTCTGTGTCCTTCAAACGTCTTCACGCAGCGGCTGCCCTTCAGGCCCGGGTTCGGCATCCCGCGTGGCGCCGAAAGCTCCCACATTTTGATAGTCTTGTCCAGACTACCGCTGACAAGATCCTTCCCGTTGGGTGAGAATGCAACACTGTACACGCTGTCCTTATGACCATCCGGTCCCTCCAGCCGCTCAACCAGGTAGCCGCGCTGGATGTCCCAGACGCGCACACTCTTGTCCAGTGAGCCTGCAGCAACGTATTTGGTGTCCGGCGAAATAGCAACCGTGGTGACGCCATCTTCTATGGTGAGCGTCAGAATGCTCTGTCCGTTCTCAATGTCCCACAGGCGCACAGTGCGATCACCGCTACCAGACGCAATAGTGCGGCCATCCCGGGCAAAGTCGAGCGAGTAAATATCCTGCTCGTGGCCGGCAAAGGTGTTGCGAATCGTCCGTGATTGAATGTCCCACACACGAATCAGCTTGTCTTCGGCACCCGTTGCCAGGTACTTGCCATCGGGGCTGAAGCAAACGCTGCGAATGTACAGATCACCCGACACATCAACAGTGTCATCCTGCAAAACGCAAATCTTGTCACCCGTCTGGACATCGTAGATCTGCGCCGACCGGTTGCAGCCAGTGGCCACATACTTGCCGTCCGCACTAAAGCGCACACAGCACACCACACTCTCATGCTGCAGTGTGTGCACCAAGTCGACGTCAAGAACACGCGGCACCTGCTGGTTGAAAATCACAAACCAGTCCTCCCGGGTCTTCTTGAAATGCGCAGGAAGGCGCTCCGGGTCAAGGTCGCCAAGAGGGTTGCTGGGGTGGCTGGCAGGCGGTATCGCCATACGTCCGTGCTCGGGAGGCATGTGTGCGGCAACCTGAGGGGACTGGCCAGGACCCGGGTACGGAACAGGAGTGTTGATTTGTGGCGTAGCCGGACCGCCTGCAGGCGGTCTACCGATGGGGCGTTTCCCGGGGCCGGGCGAAGCTGTGTTCTGGGGCGGTTGGGACGGGAAGCCACCCGGAGCCGGCGGTTGCCCATACTGCTGTTGGCCGAATGGGTTTTGTTGGGACGGCGGCGCGGGAGGTGGCGGGGGGCCTTGCAAGCCTGGGGGAGGCTGTTGTTGCATTTGGTGCTGCGGGCCCTGGGGGTCCTGAGGAGGCGGCGGTGCCAGGACGGACTGGCCACCCTGACCGGCCATGATTGCAGCGAAGGCGTTATTTCCCATGCCAAGGTTCGGGGGCTGCGGTCCGCCATGCTGAGGGGGGCCGCCCATGGAGCCTTGAGGCGGGGCGCCGCTGCGCTCGCCAAGTTGGCGACGAAGGACTGCAATCTCTTCTTCGTACCTGCGAAAAAGATAAGACCACGTTAGACTGGTTCAATCGAATATTTGGAAGGCGTCGGCCGAGAAGTAACTCACTTCTGCTTGAGACTAAGATGGGTTTGCTCCATGGCGTAAACTTTCTCGCGAATAAGTTGCATCTCATTGACCTGGCTTTGGACTGTGTTTGCGCAAAAAAAAAGAAAACGGTCAGCGTTTATCGATCAAGAAAGCACAGCACGCGTCAACAACAAAATGCGTCGACAGCTTACTTTGATGCTCGTAGCTATCGCTAGCGCGAATCTGGCTTTCAAACTCAGCACGAATCTGATCGAGCAGCTCAGACAGGCGGCCAACACTGCTGTTGGGAGGAGGGGCACCCATCCCGCGATGACCACCACCGTACATCGACATGGCGAGACAAAGGGTGTAAGGAATAGTAAGACAAATGTGACGCGAAAAGCAAAAGATGCGATGCTTTATGCCGTCGGTGCGCAGTGCGCGACCAGGCCGACTTCTTGGCTAGAAACGGAGGCAACGACTCGCGCGGTAAAGGAAGGCGTGCGCTTGACAAAGCGCGGCAAAACGCGATCCGGAACAAGGGCGCGTGGTATAGTCGTTTCGGCGATGAGAGTGTATGGAGCTCGTACGGCAAAAGGAAGGACAACGAGAAGAGAGCGGAAGGGGAAAGGAGATCGAGCGATCTCTTAAGAAAATAAAGAAATAAAATATACGAAAAAAGCGGGCGCAAGCACAAGGTCGCGTCTGCTGCAGCGATCGTGTTGATAAGAGGCAGTAGAAAGGCGATGGCGTTGTGGTTGGTGAGGGCGCGTTGGCTGAGGAGAAAAAGTGGGAGGAGGAAGAAAAAGGGAGCAGGAACAACGACGAGCAAAATTAGGATAGAGGTCGCTTTGGCGATGCTCTCTGCACAGGCGGTGGGGTGGGGACTCCCTCCACCGGTAGCTTGTTTTATTTTACGGGCACCACGCCTCGACTGGGTAAACCAGTAAGAGACTAGAGACGCCCGTAAGCCACCTGGGGGCGTGCAGGTGGAACAGACCAGGGAGGGAACGGGGTGGGGGCGGACCGCCGAAAAGAAAAGAGGCTGGGGCCAGATGACAGATTAGGGGGTTTGCGATAGGTGGACGGTACGGAGTGCATCTATATACTACGTGCTCCGTGCTCTTTCCTCTTTTGGTTAGCGCGTCTCTCAACCACTACTCCGAGATACGCGGAACGCGGTCAGAGGCGTATCTTCCGACGCTGTTTGTTGGGCGGTATGCAATTCATATTTGACGTGCGGCCATGCAAACAGTGCTTCTGATTTTCGATTAGTATTACTCGATTTCGGTGTATTGCCTTGCTCTTGGCGGGTTCTTCTTCTTTTCTCTAAATTTCTTAAACCAGCTACGCAGTACAAGGAGGTAGAGATACATCATCTACTTGGTAAGATACCTTCTTGATGCAGTGTTTTAAAACACTTAAAAGTGTGCAAAACAGAGCGAGAGGCGTACCTGTATCATTAGCGCTGTGAAGATACATGCGGCTACTTATACCAGATAGGGAAGAGATATACGCCTAAAGTGTATTCTGTGTCACGGCTCGTCTAGCGATGTTGACCTAATAATAACCCACTTTTCTTTTACCGCGTCGTATTTCTTTCTCTCCAGCTTTGGCCATAGATTGTCGTGATATCAGGAATTTCCTCATAGGATACGATAAAATACTGGAAATACAGTAGTCGTGATATTTTAGTTCATGAACGGCAGGGAATCGTGTCTGCCGCAAAAACTTTCCTCCTCTTATATGTAAGATATTTTGTAAGATACCTGTGTGGCCAACAGTGCTGCACTACACAGGCGGGCATGGCATAAATGGACACGAACCTCCGCAAGGCGGCTGAAATTGGACTGCGCTCATTCGCACCGTTCTTCTGCTTTTCCTTTTTTTTTTTTTTTTTGCCACAGTTCAAGCATATTATCCAAACACCAGTGGTCCACATTTGCTCGTAAATCGTATAGCATACGCGTACCAGCCAAACTGTCTGAGTTTGGACCCGTGGCCAACATGTTCCTGATATATGACACTCTGCATGGTGCTAACATGCTCTGCGCTGGATGCAGGATACTCCAAACAAGGCGCCTCCGCACTCGCATGACGAACTTGTTTCTCAGGTTTTCAATAAGGCTCCCAGGGCCATGGCTTTCAGCCCGATTACTGATCCACTTTTCGTATAGAACACGCCATTGTGGCCCACGCACAGCATCTAATTTGCAAGCCGGAACCTCGACGTTCCGTGGCCTGGAATACGCCTTTATCCCCATTCCACTGCGCGGAAAAAACAGCTGAGGAACAGCGGGAAAGCAGCGTCCGTCGTCTGACTGCTCCGTAACTTGACTAAACACGGCTCATCGCAGACCCGTTGCCACAATAGCAGGGCATAGAATAGCTGCCCTGTACCGGCAGACGAACGGGATGGCTTTCTCCGCACGTTCGTTCGCACCGCGAGTATATAAAGGGCGCATCTGTTTCCATTGTATTTTATCCTCCTTCTCACGAGTTTTTTGTGTCTTGCACTGCGAAGAGTCCTCCTTCGGTTGTTGTTAAATCCGAGCATAGTGCGATCTGATAACAAGGGGCGAAAGGACGTTCCCCCCCCCCCCTCCCCAAAAGAGATTGCTGCGCAGACGCCTGGAAAATCCGACTTCTCCTAACTTCTCCACCTGCTCCTTTTTGTCCCTCCGCCTTTCGGCGCCGACTTATTCTCCCATTCCCATTATATTCTCGCCCTTTCTTGCCTTGTTTTCTTTTGTCTTTCTTTTTTTAATATCCTTTTCGGCCTTTGCACGTCCAGGGGCCTCATCTGTCGCTTATCCTCGCCTACGGTTCCTCTTACCACCCCGAATTGGCTTTGCGCGCAAACCCCTTGTCTTCGAGTCGAGTCCGTGTTGTCAAGTCCGCCCGCCATGGATATCGCTTTGGAGATCATGGACACTTTCGTGTTCGACTACGCCTATGCCAGCCTGTTCCCAGCGCGCCCGGTTTCCATTGGCTTGGAAGCCGGTGCCAATGCCACAGCCCAGGCGATTTCAACCTGGCAGTACAAGCAGTCGACCTTTCTCTTCAGCCTGCCTCCGTCGCGTTACGCGTATATGAGCTCGCTGCCCCGCGACAATATTGCTCGACAGTACTTTTCTTTGTTCCTCATCACCTGGTGCGCTTTGCTTCCCCGTCATATATCGTCTCCCCCCAAATTATCGCTAATGCCGGCAACAGGTTCTTCGGATTGCTCACGTACTTTATGTTCTCGACTCTCTCCTACGTCCTCGTCTTCGACAAGAAAACGATGGAACACCCAAAGTACCTAAAGAACCAAGTCTGGCTGGAGATCAAGCAGGCCAACACGGCCATGCCCGTCATGGCTCTGCTCACGGCGCCCTTCTTCCTGGCCGAAGTTCTCGGCTACTGCAAGATGTACGAGCGAACCGCCGATGGCCCCGGCCGCTGGTATGACTTTGCGCAGGTGCCCATATTTCTTTTCTTTACCGACATGTTCGTCTACATGATCCACCGCGGCCTGCACAACCCGGCCGTCTACAAGCACCTGCACAAGCCGCACCACAAGTGGATCATGCCGACGCCGTACGCCTCGTACGCCTTCCACCCTGTCGACGGCTGGATGCAAAGCTTGCCGTACCACATCTTCCCGATCTTCTTCCCGCTGCAAAAGTGGACTTATCTGTTCCTCTTCGTTTTTGTCAACTTCTGGACGATCCTGATTCATGACGGCGAGTTTGTGTCTAACAACCCGGTCATCAACGGCGCCGCCTGCCACAGCATCCACCACCTCGCCTTCAACTACAACTACGGCCAGTACTTCACGCTGTGGGACCGCCTGGGCGGCAGCTACCGGGAGCCGGAGCAGGAGCTGTTCGACAAGACGAAGAAGATGAGCAAGGAGACGTGGAAGAAGCAGGTCAAGGAGATGGAGACGATTGTCAAGGTGGTCGAGGGTGGTGATGACCGCGTCTACGACCCCCTGGAGACCGGTGCCGCGGAGTCTAAAAAACGCCGCTGAGCGACACGGCCGCTACTACGACACGCTACCACTTCACTACTTTTGGTATCCGTTGATACCGGTCTTTTACGTCTTATGTCCCATCTATCCGCCCTTCTCACGCCAGGGAGTTGGAATCTTCTCACATCTAAGAACGATCTACTGCCCGACTCCCACTTACTCCGGACACAAACCGAAGCCTTGGATTACATGTGAAGGCCATTTTCGATAACCTGTTTCCCACACCCGTCCCTGCTTGGGTTGTACATATACAGCGTGTTATTTACGCCACAACGGCCATAACATTATTTTAATACGCCCTCACTCTAATAATGGGCTGGTTGTTGTTTTCACCTTTCTAATTTTTTTTTTAGTCGCCCAATTTAAGGCGAGAATGCTTTAACAGTTGTGAGAGTAGCAGAAGACAGACTACTGGAAATAGAGAGAAACTTGGGAATTAAAAAGGACATTGCTTTCAAATGCACATCAAATGAAACAGAAGTAGCCGAGAGCTAGCACGAGTATTTAACAGTATAGTAGTGTAATGTGTTTTGCGTATGGGATAGGAGCAACAGGAACAAGGGAGTCAAAGCCCCTCAGGAAACAAAGGGAATGAAGAAGAAAAGAAAGAAGGCAGAGTAATCGCTGATTCGCAATGAGTAGAGAAGTCTGGAGAAACAATTTGTCCCCAGAACCATCACAATCCCAGAAACGCCATGCCAGAACGAAACCCGAACCAAATACAAACGGGACAAAGGAAAAGAAAAGAGAATGCAGGTTGTGCTAGATGCTTCCTCCCTCGTCACGAAAAACTAACAAACTTGGGGTCGCGCGGCCGTCCGTCGGCGCCGATGCCGTTTTCGCGGAACCGCTGCTCCATGTAGACGCGGCGCGCCTCGTCAAAGGGCATGCGTCGCTTCTTCATGATCTTGAGGATGGCCGCCTTGCTCGCGTCGTCGAGGCCGGCGCGGCTGTCGCCCGCTTCGACATTGCTGGCCAGGTCAAAGGTGCTGCTGGAGAGGCCAGCCTCGGCGTCGCCCGCAAAGGTCGTCGGAAGAGCCGTGTAGTCCGAGGTCGAGCGGCGGCAGCGGCAGCAGGAGGTAAAACAGGCCGACAGACGGTCGACGAGGCCTACAAAGAGCTCGGCAACGGGCGCAGTCCAATAGGAACGGGTCCAGAAGAGGAGGGAACCCGCCACGATCGTGAAGAGAACAAGGGAGAAGACGATGTAGGCCATGGTTGCATTAATTTGTATGGAATGGTAGGCTGGGCAGCGAGACGTAACACCGCAGTCGGTTCAGTAATTTTAGTAGGGCTTGCTGTCTTCGGATCGCTCGGACTTTGGCCGTTTTGTCGAGGCAGAGGTATCTAGGGGTCGTATGCGGCTGACGAAACATCACCGGCGAGGAAATAGCATACCACCGAGAGCAGGTCTGATGAAAGAAGCCGTGATAACGGTCGCAGATGGATGCTGACGCACCACGTCCCGATATATGCAAAACCAATTCTATGTATTTAAACAAAGCCAAGCCACACTTATGTAAACAGCGCTAAAAAGAAGGGGACCAGAAAAATGCTAGCCCTACCCACAAAGAGGGCTCTCCAAAAAAATAAAAAATCGAATTAGAAGGAGAAGACCATCCGACAACTTCGCTCTGTCTTTCCTCGAAAACGTGAAGCTCACAGCATATCCGCACAATGTCTCTTCCTAACGTTTCGTCGGACCTCGTCTGGGAGATTGTCCGTATGTCGGCGCTCTCTCTTTTTCTCGAACCGGCGACAGCCCCAGACGCGGCACAGTGCTAACCCTTCTCTCTCCCACCCAGGCTCCCAGAACTCTTACCTGGTCAAGCGCAACAAGCACGAGCTGGTCCAGTTCTCGCGCGACCCCCTGAACCTGACGAACGTGCACAGCCGGAAGTATGCCGGTTTTGTCAACGACAAGGTACGGATCTCGATCGACTCGGGAAACGAATGAGCGTGTGAAGAGGCCGAATGGCGCGACGGGCTAAGAACGCACGGAAATGGTACCGTTCAGAGGGAAATACGAAACTAATGCATGGGGTACAGGCTGTCGGTATTGTTGCTGGGAAGGAGGGCGGTGTCAAGATCATCAGCAAGACTAAGTCTCTGAACAACCCGGCCAACGGCCACGTCATCTCGGAGCAGGGCCCCAACAAGTCGGCAAGAAAGTGAGTGGCATTTGGAAACGAAGACGGAGGACGATAGGAGATGGCGAAGCTAACCGATCGAACACAGGACCTACCGCTCGGTTGCCACCATGGTCGCCAAGTCTGGCTACCGTGCTGACCTGCGCGAGGCTGCCGTCGCCCGCGCCAGCGCCATCCGTCGGTCGCAGCTGCCCCCGAAGGCCGACTACCCTGTCAAGCTGCGGGGTTCCAAGGCCAAGGCCGCGGCGTCTGCGTAAGCGGACTGCAGTGCGTAGTCGCGACGAGAGGGAGATGGTTTGGGAAGGGTGTGAACTTGCACGGGGTCTATTGGGCTCTGCTGGACGGCACCTGAACTGGGCTGGGCCGGGCTGGAAACGCACCGGCCCTTGTGTTTTCCGGATACAAAAACAAAGGGCAAGGCTCGGCACGTCTGAGAAATCAGAAATTAAAAGGAAAAAAAAATTGCAAAAGCCAAGCTGCCAAGCCAAGACGTGATTGATGTTGCTCAACGGTTGATCTGCCAGGGGATCGATTCGGTCAACGGGCCGGCATTGTTCGGCGGTGGCATGCCCAGATCGGCACCATTTGCATGTGACCATTCACGCTGGAGACATGAGTGCGGTGGTAAAATTGCGTCGCAGACTAAAGATTTCTCCACGCCGTCGCAATGGATTCGTTCACACGCCAGGGTGTCACACTGCCTCAGAGGAATGGTTCCGACCTGTTCCGACCGGGAACCAGCCGAGGAAGCAGAGCGAATGTTGTTAGTGCCGCATAGCATTGCCAGAGAAAGGACTAGGCTCTCAACCGAGAACGCTGTCCCCCGGACGAATTCCACTGTACAAGTGCTCCGTAAAATGAATGGCAGAGACAGATAGAAGCGCATTGTCCCAGATTGTGGCGTTTGCTGTTTCGCGTATGGTTGACTGTGCATATGATCGCGTTGCTGCCGCCGAGAGATGCTCGGTGGAGTAGAATACCGAATGCGCCCTTAGTGGTCACGCAAGCGAAACACCGCGGCCTGGCTGCAAACACATGCGTGGGGACCCCGCTGCAAAGTACCCACCTTACTAAATAGAGCTATCTTATAAGCCTGTCAGACTTACCGCCCGAGTTCCTACGTGCCAAAAGCTTCCTTTCTACCCCTCTCCTCCCCGCAAACCCAACGCTTTGTGAACACGACCCCGTCCGCTCTGCCACCCTCACACTCTCTCGCATCTCTCTTCACAATTTCCATCATGGTTAAGGCTGGTAAGACTGCTCCTGGCTGCCATCGGTAAAATCCAAAGCTGACGTCGGATTTGCAGTTGTTGCTGGCGCCGCTGGCGGTATTGGACAGGTAAGGCAAACAAGTCTTTGTGGACTAATTCTAGACAACTGCTTGTAGACGAACACCCCCTTTCTGACGAACCTCTCCAGCCGTTGTCCCTGCTGCTCAAGCTGAGCCCGCTCGTTGACGAGCTGGCCCTGTACGATGTCGTCAACACGCCGGGTGTTGCCACGGACCTGTCGCACATCTCGTCTATTGCTGTAAGTTGCGACGCACACCGTTGGCATGGCTGGCACCGATACTGACACGCATGCATACCGTAGAAAACAACCGGCTACCTCCCTGCCAACGACGGCGCCAAGGCCGCCTTCAAGGGCGCCGACATCATCGTCATTCCCGCGGGCATCCCCCGGAAGCCTGGCATGACGCGTGACGACCTGTTCAACATTAACGCGGGCATTGTCAAGGGCCTCATCGAGGTGGCCGCTGAGGTGGCCCCCAAGGCTTTCATCCTGGTCATCTCCAACCCGGTCAATTCGACCGTGCCCATTGCGGCGGAGGTGCTTAAGAAGGCCGGGGTGTTCGACCCTAAGCGCCTGTTTGGTGTCACCACACTCGACATTGTCCGTGCCGAGACGTTCGTGGCTGAGATTGCCGGCAAGGCCAACCCCCAGGAGCTGACCGTGCCCGTGATTGGCGGTCACTCGGGAGAGACCATTGTGCCGCTCTTCAGCCAGATCAAGCCTGCCGGCATCACCATCCCCGACGACAAGTACGATGCGCTGGTTAACCGCGTGCAGTTTGGCGGCGACGAGGTCGTCAAGGCCAAGGACGGCGCTGGTTCGGCCACGCTCAGCATGGCGTATGCCGGCTACCGGTACGTTCTGCCCCCCGTCTGCGCACGTGTGTTTGCGACTTGTACGGGTGTATGTTTGCTAACACAACGTCCAGCTTTGCCGAGAAGCTGCTGAAGGCCACCAAGGGGGGCAAGGGCCTCGTCGAGCCCAGCTACGTGTACCTGCCTGGCGTGCCTGGCGGCGAGGAGATTGCCAAGAAGACCGGCCTAGACTTTTTCTCGGTCCCAATCGAGCTCGGCGTACGTGTTCCGTGTTTCTGCGTTGTCTTAAAGAGGCCGTACCCGACCTGCCTGCCATTGCTGACCCTGCCCCAGCCCAACGGTGCCGAAAAGGCCTTCGACATCCTCGGCGACATCACCGACAAAGAGAAGAAGCTGCTGGAGGCTGCTGTTTCTGGTCTGAAGGGCAACATTCAGAAGGGCGTTGCGTTTGCCAACAAGCCCGCTGCGGAAAAGTGATTCACCCCTCTCTTTTCCTGCATTCAATTACACTAGTTTGCCTTTGCCTTTGCCTCCTCCCCCCCCCTCCCCCCTGCCCTCCCCTCTCCGAAGGAAGGAAAGCTTCTTCGCGTAAAGACCCTAGGAATGAAAGGCGCAAAAGAAGAAAGAAAAAAAAAGACGCAAGAGAGAAGACCTGGGTTTGTGGTGCCATGGTGCCGTGGTGCCGTTTGTTCAGCGGGCCCCCCCCTTTACTCCCTCGCCTTTCCCCCGCCCGGGATATGGAACGGCCGAACAGTCGCGCTTTTGCTTTCTTCTAGACCCTTACCACAGAGAACCAAGAACAAGACGTTTGCTTGATGGCGCCAAAGCCCACTCACCTCCCAGCGAGGCCGGTTTGTATCTTACGGGATGCTGATTCGTTCTCTTTTTTGCTTCTTCAGGTTGTAAGCGAGCCGTGCGTTTGGGCTTGGCCATGCACTGCCCACCGCCGCCCACCGGTTGATCCGCCGGTCCCCTAGTGGCCCCTTGGGAAAAAGGGACGCGGTCCTGGTCCATCACCGCATCCCTCCCCGCGTTCCCCCGCCTTGCGACATGGCCGAACAAGGCCTCCAACCACCAACTAATGCCCGGCCTGCTATTTGCAGGCACCAAAAACAGACCCCACGGTTCTCGGGACAAAGGGACGTGTTCTGATTGGCATAGCTGATTCTTTCTTTCTTTTTTTTTCGGGGGGGGGNATTAATACGCTCGCTGCGGCGAGCTTTCGTCTCACAGGCGGTTAGTCCCTGGCTTTTCTGCGCCGCTGTTGCGTCGGCACGGGGGGGGGGGGGGGGGGAAGCTGGGAAGGATGGACGCTAAGACTGAAAGGCTCGTGTTGTGTTTGCGGGCGTTCTGGACCGCTTTTCATCCTTTTGTACGACTATGGATATATATAGAGAGTATCTTACTGGTTAGGATGTCTGTGGTGTGTGCTGGAAACGAATAGATTGAACAGAAGAGCATTTACATCGTCGGCGCTTTAAACATGCAGTTGGATAACTAAACCCGACAGCCCACTCCTGCATCGGATTTATTTTGGGTGTCTGGCCCGGGCTACTATGTTTTTGCCGGCACCGTCTTGATTTGGAAGATGGCGCCTGGCAGCTCGTTGCTCTCTGCCTGCACGGTTGCTGTGATTCCCAGCGCAGCCAGCGCGCCGCGTACGATACCGCACGGGAACCAGAGAAACTGTCCTTGTCAGCCGTGCGCATAGACCAAACAAACAAACAAACAAAATAAGTAGGAAGGGGAGCAATACCGGCTGTGCGCGCACGACCGCCTGGCCGCCGGCCTCGGTGCTCATGCGCTGGAAGGGCCGGAACGAGTTGTCGGTCAAGACATAGACGCCCTAGAGATGGTGAGCGTGGAAGAGAAAGAAAAAGAGGGGCACGGAATAGAACACACCCTGTGGTTGGTCTTGAGGTTGTCCACCTGTTTGCGGAACACGAGCATCCACAGGTCCTTGCACAGAAACTTGATCACGTCCAGCGTGTCGTGAAAGCGCGGCCGGTCACGCGAGAACCGCTCCGCCAGGCCCTGCCCGACGCGGTAGCCGAGCATCTCCAGCCGGAAGAAGACGGCGTCCCGCTCCTCGTCCTCGTCCAGCAGCCGCTTGCCGCCCGTGCCGCCGGTCCCGGTTGTGCTCGCCACGCCTGTTGTTGAGGATGCCCCTGCGGCCGGCCCTTTGTGTGCTACTCCTGCTCCTGCCCATCCTGCTCCTGCCCGTCCTGCTCGTCCCGCTGCTGCTGCTGCTCCTGCTCCTGCTCCTGCTCCTGCGGCGGCGGCGGCCGCCGCCGCTGCACCCCCCTGCTGCTGCCCCGCCTCCGCGCCGTCTAGGCCCGCCTCCGCCGCGGCCGCCACCAGCGACCGCGCCTGCGCGTTGGCCTCGAGCTCGTTGGTCACGCGGTACGCCATGGGCACCAGCTCGATCAGCAGGAAATCGAGGCACGACGCGCCAAAGAACGACGCCGACGGGTCGGACGCATTGTACGGCGGCAGGACGGCGTCAAACGACATGACGGACAGGCACTGCGCGCACAGGGGAGCTTGGTGTATAAGGTCTAGACCTGGCCGGCTCCGATGGCGCGAGATCGGTCGCTTGTGCCGGTCGTTCTGGCGGGCGAGAGCAACCCCTTGTTTGGCTGTTTGCCGGCGCGGGGAGACAAGAGAGCGGTGTAGGGGGAGACAGGTCGGTCCGGAAGGTCACGCGAAGCCGCACAAGACAAAAGGGGCCTTTGCGTCTCGGTTTCGAAGGAACTGTGGGAGACCGTGGTCTCGTTTCGGCCGTTTTGTCGTTCGCCGCTGGCTGTTCGTCGCGCAGATTGGAGCTGCTCAAAGTGGCTTTGGACAGGTTGCCGCTACCGGGGCTCTGCGCCCCGCTATCCACATAAGACACTTTGGTCGGCGCCGCTGGCGACGACTTCGCTCTTCTCTCTTCTACGAAGCAGGTTGTGATCAGTTCTTTGATTCCTCTTTGGGTTTACCAAGCACCCGAACTCCAATACTCCAGCAATTGCCGGCCAAGCTAACCCCTGGCGCCTACCTGCTCTTCCAAGCATCGCCGTTGTTCCCCTAGACTCCGTGCTGAATGGGGATAGACAAAAAACCAAAGAAAACAAAACAGAACCCGCAAAGACACAATGGCGAGAGGCTACTGTAGACCCCTCCGGGCCACGGGGCGCTGTTGCTACACAATACGCATGCCGTACAACGGGTCGCTACTCCGGCCCTCAGAACCATTGCTAATGGTTCACCGGCCCGCGGTAGTAGCTGAGACTGGTGTCGATGCTCGGTTGCTTCCGAGGCGGTTCATCGTTGTCGTCGTCACTAAGCGTCAAGTCGATCACCTCCGTATGCGACCGCTTTCTGCCGGCCACGGGTACGGTGTTGCTGCTAGTCGCTGGCACTCGCATGGTCTGGCTCGGCGTCGCCGTGGTGTCCCGGCTGCCCACGCTGTTTGGGATGCCCGGCGAGACGTCGCTCGCATACCCTCTACCGGTACCGGGTGTCGTGAGGAGAATGTCGTTGTCATCGACGCAGTCGACGCCGGGCGTGGTGGGCGGGTTATCGAACTTGGACTTGCCAACGTGCCACGTCCCGTCGGTCTCGATCGTGACCTGCTCTAGGTCGTGTGGTGTCTTGTCCAAGATGCACTTCACGTATCTACAATGGTTAGTGGTTCCTCCGTAGAATGCCTTTTTTAGACAAGGTGTACGCACTCGTCCACGGCCAGCGATTCAAACGTCGCCGGGTTGTTGCACACGGGGCAGAGCCATTGGGGTCCCTGCTCCTGCAGTTGCAGGTACGACGTCGCATCAAAGCACTGCAAATGCTTGCAGGTGGTGGCGCGGATCGGCATTTTCAGTCGCATGTAGGTCAACGGGCACTTTAATGACAACACCGTCGACGTCGCAACGATATCGGGGTCCTGTGCTTGTGTTGTGACTACTTGTCGTTAGATACTGATCTGTACAAGACACAACAAGCCTCAAAAACTCACTTTCTTTGATCACCGATGCCTTGGTGATGCGAGCCCGTCTCCCAATACGAAAGGTCAGGTCTCCGACGGAATATGTCTTGCACAAGTAGACAGCCAGGTAGAATCTCTGCACGTTTATGTGAGTAAGCTGGCGAGACAAGGCAAGAAGGTCGCCAAGTACACCTTTGCATACCTTTGTTGTCAGTGCGTACGAAAACTCGAGCGTGTTGCCGTAATTAGGCGGCTTCAGCCGGAGCTGATCTGTGATGTCAACCGGACGCGTTGAGCCGGGCTTGTTTTTTAACCCGCGCGTGTTGGCCTTGATGTCGCCGCCATTCAACTTGATTTCACACTGGTAGGGGAATGCAACGTCCTGTTTTCCGGTTTTGCTAGCAGCACAGAGCACCAGCACGCGTAGGACGGGGTTGGTCGTGATGCGCTGCAGGTCAGCAGACCGAAGCTGGATGTTGATCGTGTTTCGGTGCTGTGCCATGGCTGGACGCAGAACATTAGCATCCACTATGGGCGTCAGGCATATACGACGAACCTACTCACCTTCGCATAACCGCACGTCACTTAATGGTTTGTCAATGTCGAAAAACGGGCTGGGCTTGAAATGGAGGCCTTGCAGGTCAGCAAATGGTTTTTTTGCCTGAGATGGGGGCAAGACACAGCACGCAATGCGGCTACTCACCCTGGTGGATGTAGTTGAGGACCTTGTTGATCACGACCATGCCTTCATGCGTAGCAAGATTGAGTCCTCCTCCTGGAGCAGCTGGCGTCGATACGCTCGCAGTAGATCCATTGTATGGAGATGACATGCTCGAGTACCCATTGTTGTATGGCGGTATAGAAGAAGCGTTTGGCACCGATCCACCGTCAGGATGGTAATTGGCGTTGAGGCGCAATATGCTGTTTTTGATGTTGCCGAATTTTTGCGGATTGGGATCGTGCACAGCCGAGTCAATCACTGCGAGATGCAGGGAAAACGTCAGCCAAATCTGCAGCAAGAGTGAAGAGCAAAAAGTAAAAGTAAAAGTAAACGGCCACGCACACGCAATGATCCGTCGCTGCAGGTCAGCCTTGTTGCCAGACTTGGTCAGATAGTTCTCATAGCATATCCGGATCAGGTCTTTGTTTTTCAAGGTCTGAATCGTGCTGACGAGCTTGTTCACTTCGTCCTGGGAGACACCGGACGCCATCTTTAGAGACTAGACCCGGCGGGGGGTTGGCGGCGAGGTCGAGGCGAGGCGCGGAAACAGAGGTCGGCCCCTGGATTTTCCCAGAAAACCCAGAAGCTTTGCAGAGTTTCTTGGAAAAAAAACCTATCGAGATCGAGGGACGAGAGGGGCTGTTGCCAGATGGGTCGTCCCAAGTATTCCGACGTCGGAAACACGGTCGACGCGTGGCTTGAGTCAGTAGTCGCGTCGAGGCCCACAGTCGCGTAAAGAGGTTCGACAGAAAGAACACGATATAAAAAAGATACGAAGAGGCGGTAGCCTTCGGCGGCAAGAGAGGCCGAAATCGTCGATACAAAAGTCAAGGACGAGGAAGACGAGTCGAGCAGGGTGAGAGTTGAGAGAGGGGGAGGGGGGGGGGGATCGGGAGAGAGAATGGATTTCTAGTCAGAGAATACAATGAGAAAAAAAAGAAGCAAAGAGATCTTCAGTTCGGCCGTCGTGGGCAGGGACTAGACGCCGATGATGCAGTCACAGCGTTGGAAAAAGCCTGAGGTTATTCGCATTCGTCGTGCGCTTTGTGCGAAGGCGGTGAAAATGTGGGTGTTCTGATAGGCAGCGTGTGGCAGAAAATCACCGATCTCTCCCAGAGAGTGAGTGAACTAACTCACTGACACCAGCGGCTTCGGATGCTTGGGAAAAGACGATACGTTTCAGGACGAGGCGTTTGAACTTATCCTGGAATTGCTGACAATAAATTTTGACGATCGGCCTGCTACATTTCCTATGAAACGCGTCCCATGAACTTGACACGAAAAGACCAGACGAGCACGCGTCAAGCGCGTTTTGCCATTAAAGTGGCGAGTGGCGAACAGAGCCAGACGCTGCAGACGACATTACAACGTACGCAAACTGCTCGCCAACCCGGCATGTAGAACAGCAGAACTCCACTCTGCATAGGAAAGAGAACATTGCTCGTGTAACTGGCTAAAGACATTTATTAACAGACCCGATTGTATATCCACGTTCACCAGGGCGCAAGTCTTGGCCAACCGATAGATATGATGACGACTGCACAGGGCTCCCTTCTATCCGGCTGGAAGATTAATGCCAGCCTCACTGTCATCGACAGATGCACTTCTCCGTGCAGAGGTGAACCTTGCGCCTTTTCAAAAGCCTGCCCAGCGTAGTCGAAGACATGCGATTGTCGAAAAGCCGGCCAGGCGCATTCTGCAGGGTCAGTCCTGGCGAAGGCCACACAGCCTTCATTATCGATACTATGTTGTCTTCCTCGTCCTTGCTGTATGACCTCGTCCTTCCGGGCGGCTTTCGGTGACGGAGTTGGCCTGATCGAAGCACCCTCGATATGGTCGCCTGCGACACACTGATTCCTCGTCTAGCCAGCTCTGCTTTGATTTTATACTGAGACATTATGCCGGCGTAACTCAAAATGCATGATCTCTCGGGCGTTCTCAGGTATGCCTTGGAGGGGGCTCGTTGCACCGGAGGCGGAGGTGGCGTTTTTGGCCGGGATCGCGGGCGAACGGGCCGGCCGGAGGGGGGGACGTCGAGTGCATCGGTGGGCTGGTCAGGAGGGGCGCCTTCGATAGGGCGAAGGGGGTAGTCAGCTGGCTGGTAAGCCGGGGGGGCAGTCTGGTAACTGGTTGAAGGGCCAGCATGGTTAGTGCAAGGGCCGGTCGCAGGGCCGGTCATTTGGTAGGCAATTGGACCAACTGCCATTGGGCCAGTGGCTGAAGCAGCGGCAGGAGCCGCGGCGGGCAAGGCGGGAACGGTGTCAGAAAAAGCGGCGAGGGCAGCGGCAAAGGCTGCATCGAGAGAGGTGCTCGTAGAAGGGTCAGCGGCCGGCCGGGCGGTAGGACCAGCGGCATGGCCGGCTACAGGATCGGCTGAAAGGGCATTCGAAGGTCCATTTGAAGAAGCGGTCGAAGGATCGATTGCCGTCAAGGGACGAGTGACGGGTTCGGTGAGGAGGCCAGCTATAGGGCTAGCCAGAGGGCTAGCCAGAGGGCTAGCCAGAGGGGCCAAAGGGTCAGTTGCCGGGTTGGTCAAGGAGCCGGAGACTGGACAAGCCGCTGGAATGGTCCTTTGGTCGGGAGAAGGCTTTGGCAGAGGACCAGCCAGGTTGTCTTTCGGCAGTAGGCAGAAGGGCGGCAGCATGGAGGCCGGAATGTGGTCGGAAGCACGTGGAGAGAGCATGCGTGGCTCGACGCGAAAGATGTGCAGCATGCCGATAGAGGGATCGAATGCGACAAGCGGTGGAGCGACCAAAGGTGTTTCTTGGGAAGGGTGAGCAGAAGGGAGATACTGAGCAATATCGTGGAAGCCCATCATCGAAGGAGGTAAACAAAGCAAAAGCGGTGAGAGAAATCGGAGGGCTTGATACACGCGTCTGGACGCGTCGATCAGCTGTGGGTATCTGTCTATGGACATTCGAAGTGGATATTCAAACACGCCTATTTTTATGGGGACCAGATTTGACTCCTCGGTTTTCTGTCTCGCCCTGGTTTCTCTTCCGGAGTAACATCGTAAGATACGATATTTGCTTTCAACTTTCAAACTGGCGCATAGGCAGCGCCTGCACCAGACTCGCGGCACTGCACGTTAAAGGCATTCTTGGGGTAGGCGTTCAAGTCGGCGGCGCCGGTGTGGCCGGGACCGAACCGGCCGCCCCAACAGCGGACAAAGCTGGTGTCGATGGCGTATCTCACGGCAGAGAAAGCATTAGACGTTTAGCAGCAACGGTGGACCTCATCTTACATCGGACAGACCGAATTAGGACTAGCCGATCCGTATCACGGGCTAGGCGTTTCGACGTCCATTGCCGAACTAGGCTCTGGCCTTCTCCTCCTCCCCCGGGCACCGCGCCCGCGTCAATGGTCGGCACCTACCCCTGGCGGCAAGCTCCATGCGGTATCTTACCAGGCCCCCGGATTAACACGGCAGCCTCCATGCTTTCAGCGCAGCGCGAGGTGCGGGAACCTCGCGAACCACGCGAGTACCGCGGCAGCAGTTGCATTCGCTGCCACAAGCGCAAGGCCAAGTGCTCGCGAGGTGGGTGCCAGCTGGATTGACAGGGGGTACACGGGAGTGCGCTGGCCGCCAGAGCAACTCTGCCGCAACTGCACCCTAGCTAAGCAGCCGTGCACGTACGTTGTGCGCGACCGCCAAGTCGTCGTGGCCGAGAGCTACCCCAAGCAGCTGCAGGACGCGGCAGTGGCAACGACGACAGCGACGACGACGACGGCGACGCCAGTCTTGTCGCTGCCAGTTTCGCTGCCGCCGCCGGTGTTTTTTTCGGCACTCAACGCTGCCGTCGCCACCGGCCAGCCGGACATCCCACGTCTGGCGACCATCCCGGGCCCCTCCAACATCGTGGCAGGTGCCGGGCCCGGGGTCGCTGGGCTGAGCGCTGGGCTGGGATTCCCGAGTCATAGCACCGAGATGACGGCATTGGTGCCGGCGGACGCGGGGGACGTAGTCGGATCCGGATCCGGGACCGCGTCCACGTCCACGTCCACGACAACAAACAGCCCCGGCCACCCCGGCCACCGGCCACTGCACGCGCCAGGCAGCGAGACGGCCGAGCACTTCATGTCGAAACTCAAGGCGATCCAGGAGATCCAGGCGCCGCGGCGGACGTCGTCGTCGTACGTGCGGGGGGCCGACCTGTCGTGGTCGGGACAGGGTGACGCGGCAGAGGTGCCGACGTACGAATACTTTGCGCTGAACTCGGACACGACGCGTGAGTTGAAGAAGCCTACGAAACAGCACATGGACAGCAGAAACCAGGAACTGACCGGACGGACGGACCAGACGAAAAATGCACGTTCCAACTTACGCCGTACCCGTACGCGGTCCAGCTGATCAGCCGGTTCCCCATCTCTGTCGGCCACGACTGGCCCTGGTTCTGCATCCGGCGCTTCCGGCAGCGGTTCGAGAATGTGTAAGATACCGGTGGGCCGAGTCCGCCGAGTCCAAGGACCGCATGTGGCTGTGCCAGCTGCTGGTGGTGGTTTCGATTGGCGCGTCCATCAACGGCATGGACCCGCTGGAGCGGGGGCGGGCGTCGGTCGTGTCTGGGGGGTGTGCCGGGGGGTATGCAGCCGGGCCGCTGCTAGGCCTGGGCTGCTGTCGAGCCGCGTGTTTTTTGAGCAGGCGCTCGGGCTGCTCAAGATCCCGTGCGAGGAGGTGTCGGTGCAGCACATGGAGACGCTCAGCCTGATGGCCATCTGCTCGTACACGCTCAACCGGCAGCAGACGGCGTACATGTACGCGGGCATGAGCGCGCGCATGTGCAACATGCTGCGGCTGCACCGGGCGGCCTCGACGACGGCGGGGCGCGGGTGCTCGCCGGCCGAGCGCGAGAACCGCAAGCGCGTGTGGTGGTCGACGTTCTGCATCGACCGCATGGCCAGCTCGCAGATGGGGCTGTTCCCGGCGCTGCAGGCCGATCTGGGGAATTTGGGTGGAGTCGGGGCGGCCGACGAGAGGAAAAAAAAAGACGCCCCTGGGTCCTGGCCATCCGCCGCTTCGGCGCCAACGTCGCCCTCGGCGTCGCCCTCGTCTGCTGGCGCCTCGTCACGCTCGGGACCGCTAACCCCCACGCCGGCGTAGCCGGCGTATTCCTCCTCGCCCTCGGCATCTACCCCATCAGCACCCTCGTCGTCGCCTGGGTCGGCACCAACATCTCCCCCGACAGCAAGCGTGCGACGACGAACGGCAAGTTGGGTGACCAAGCGCTGGATTTTGAGTATGGTCTGTAGGGGGATAAGGTTTTATTTTGCCTTTATGAATTTTGAATTAGGACTTTGTTTTTATTTTACTTTTTGAATCGACTACACTACCCAGCCGAGTACACACACCCGGTGTAACAAGCTCACTAGCCGCTGCGGCATCGGCGGTGATGTTGTATTGCTTTATCCCTGGAATCATCGTACGCTAGGCATCCTGTGCAGATCGCCGACTGACAAGTACGACTGACCAAGCTAGATTGTCTGTGCTATCGGTGACAGAAAATCGAAGAAGAAAAGAAAAGAAAAGAAAAGAGAAGAAAAGAATAGAAAGAAAATCATAAAATTAGAAAATCAAGCTATGATAGACAGCCTGCATGGCTTCTTGGTCATGTGCCCCAAAAAACATTCGGCATAAGATCAATCAACGGCCACCACGACAACCCTTGCAGGACCATGCTACCTACCATTTCCCAACACACCGGCCGTGTCACTGCCTCGGGACGGGCCCCGCCGCTTACACCGTCGTGCGGTGCAAGATGTACATATCCATATCCATGATACTCCGATAACTGCATACAAGCATCCCGCGAAAACCCGCATTTCCACAATACCCCACGTTTAAACTTTGCCTTCGACACTTCCTTGCACGCGACCGAACACCTTTCACCAACCGCAGGCGAACACTGTACAAGAACGAACGACCATGGCCTCCGCATCGCCCTCATCACAATCGCCTCTGCATACGCCGCCGCCATTGGACGCGGCGCGGCCGAGAGGTATGTTGTCTGCATGGTTGCGTCGCGATGGCCTGATCGATCACTAACCAGCTGCCTCTGCTGCAGGCATCCTGAAGCACGGGACCCACAACTCGCCGCCGCCGCCGCTGCCGCTGCCGATTGTGCCGTCGACTGCTGTCGAGGCCGCCCCCGTCAATCTGACGGACAAGGAGCGCACGCTGTACAACACGCAGATCAACGCGGGCCACCGGCGGTCGTCGTCGGCGGCGCGGGCAGTGGCCATGTCGCGGCGCCAGTCGTCGAGCCGCAGCACGTCGTCGCAGCAGGGCGGAGATGGGGCTGGCGTGAATGGCGACGCGGACGTGGCGGCGGCGGCGGCGACGGCGGCCGAGCAGCGGCTCAAGTGGGACGAGGTCAATCTGTACCTGACGGAGCAGGAGCGGACGGCGACGATGAAGATTGACGAGCCCAAGACGCCGTATGCGCGGCACTACGACCCGGCGGAGGATCCATCGGACGACGAGGATGGCATTCTTGGCGGCGCCAGCGCCCAGAATCACAGCCACCACCCGCACCATGGCGGCGGCGACATCCCCGGTTTGTCGCTGGGCGAGCCCGAGGAGGAGGTGCCGGAGAGCGAGTTTGCACCGGCATCGTTGGCGCGGCGGCAGACCAAAGTGCAGGTGGACGACACGGGCAGCGTGCACGGCAGCAGCAGCGCGGGGGACGTCGATGCGGCCGACCCGCTGGCGGGCATGAGCGCGGAGGAGCGCGAGAAGCACCACCGGTTTGAGCTGATGCGCAAGAAGCACTACGAGATGAAGAACGTCGCGCAGCTGCTGGGGCATCCGGAGGAGCTGGACGCGTTGGCCGACGGCGACGAGGACGACGAGGACGACGAGGACGACGAGGGCGGTGCGAATGGCAGCGCCGGGACCAACGGAGCACCGCCCGTGCCGTTGCTGCCGCGGAGCTAGTCTTGTGTTTGTCCGTGGATGGTTTCTTCTGCCTTCTTTTCCCTGTATGCCGTTTTCTCCTAATGTTGAAATACCACACTGCAACGTCGTCTAGAGGTTGTTGTCTGTTGTTAAACTATCACGTGTGCTCACGTGTGCTGGCGAGCCGGCTCTATATGGGACGTTCGCTAGCTAGCTCCTGTTTTAAGCTTCTGTTTTGTGACAGGATGTGTGGGGCTGCTGCCTGGGGTGCCTGGGGTGCCAGGGTGGGAGGGGGGAGGGGCTGCGGCTGCCTAGCCACCTGCTATAAACGGTCAGCATGGGGGGTGATTTCCCGGGGGAACCTATTTAACCCCCGGGGCAGCGACTGCCTAAGGGACGCGAGGTGCAGAGCATCCATTGCGTTGGCCGTATCCCAGCCCGGCCGGCCTAAGAATCGACCACCGCCATGCCGCCGCGCTGTTCCGCACGCATCGCCGCCCGGCCCAAGAAGCCGGCCGAGCCGGCAGCAGCATCACCACCACCGCCGGCGGCGCCAACACCGTCTCCGGCACCGCCTGCGGCAGCGGCTGCAGGCGCTCTTCCTCTGGCCGGCTGCGACGTCGCGCTCTGCGGCACGTTTCCCCTCAGCCAGGCGGCGGTGCGCGACACGCTCCGACGGCTGGGCGCGCGGTCGGCGGCGACGATTACGCAGAACGTCACGCACCTGGTGGCGACGGACGCCAACTGCCGCCGGCCGACGGCCAAGGTGAGCGAGGCGCGCGCGATGGGCGTGCCGATCGTGTCGTTTGCCTGGCTGCAGGCGTGCGAGCAGACGGGCACGCGGCCGGACGAGGCGCAGTATGTGCCGGCGCCGCTGCAGACGGCGGTCTCGGGACCTGCAGCGGCTGCTGCAGAGGCGCCCACGGCACCCACGGCACCCACGGCACCTGCGGCAGCCCCCCAGACCAAACGACCCAAGCGCAACGCCTCGCCGCCGCCGCCGGCAGCCTGCGCGCCCGAGCCCAAGAAGGCCAAGACGGCTTGGCGCAAGACGGTCGTGGCCACGGGTGGCATCGGCATCGCGCAGAGCGAGGACCCGAACACTTTCCACCCAGACTCGGGCATTCACATGGACGAGGAGGGCGTTGTGTGGGACGCACCGCTGAACCAGACGAACGCGGGCAACAACAACAACAAATTCTACAAGATCCAGGTGGGTGTTTCCCGTTCTTTGGCAGCGACTTTGGCTCTCCTGACCGATAGATCCTGCGCAACGGCCGGGACCAGTTTGTGGTGTGGACCGGCTGGGGCCGCGTGGGCGAGAGCGGGCAGATGGCGATGGAGGACGCGGCCAGCTTCGACGTGGCCGTCAAGCTCTTCAGCAAGAAGTTCCGGGCGAAGACGGGCCTGGCGTGGACGGCGCGGCAGGAGAACCCGCTGCCGGGAAAGTACGCGTACGTGGAGCGGTCGTACGACGACACAGAGGGCCCTGCGGCGGCGGCGAACAGGGCACCATCGCCACCGCCCCCAGAGTGCACACTCGACCCGCCCGTGCAGAAGCTCGTGGAGCTGCTGTTCGACCGCGACCTGTTCGCGGCCAACATGGCCGAACTCAACTACGACGCCAACAAGCTGCCGCTGGGCCGGCTGAGCGCCGGCACAATCCGCCGCGGGTACCAGGCGCTCAGGGACCTGTCGGCGCTGCTAGACGACCCGGTGGGCGGCGCGGCGGCGGTCGAGCAGCTGTCGAACCTGTACTACTCGGTGATCCCGCACGCGTTTGGGCGCCATCGGCCGCCGGTGATTGGGGCGTTTGCGCAGCTGAAGCGCGAGATCGAGCTGCTCGACAGCCTGAGCGACATGAAGGACGCGCAGCTGCGGATGGACATTGAGCGCAGGGCCGGCCAAGGCAGCGACGGCGAGGCCGCCCACCCGGCCGACCGCCTCTACCGCGGGCTTGGCCTGGAGGAGATGACGGCGCTCGACCCGGCCGGCGCCGAGTACGCCGGCCTGGCCGCGTACCTGCACGGGCTGCGCGGCCAGACGCACAACCACGTGCAGTACGCGGCCGTCGACGCCATCTTCCGCATCGCGCGCGCCGGCGAGCGCGCCCGCTTCGACGCCTGCGCCCTCGCCGGCGCCCAGCCCGACACCCGGCTGCTCTGGCACGGCTCGCGCGCGGCCAACTTTGGCGGCATCCTGGGCCAGGGCCT
>PCDN01000013.1:102383-129410 GCA_002778105.1 Ceratocystiopsis brevicomis
CTCTTGAGTTCAAAGGAAGAAGAAACTAAGGAGGGGCAAGAGCCCGGACTAGGAAATACATAACAAAACACCACGTGACTAAAAGCCACGTAACACTCCCCCCCAGTCTGAAAAGACTGGAATGATCAAACCATAGGCAAAACCCGAAGAAACTCCCTGTGCTTTGCTGGAGGCAAAGGTTTTGTAAATCCATCCGCTTCCTGCTTTCCCGTAGCAACGTGCGTCACGTCGATGGTGCCGTTCTTCTGTTCCTGCCGCAACCAGTGATTTGAGATGTCGACATGCTTAAGACTGGATTGCGCCGCGGCAATGGTGCCGCGGACCAAGCCCACGGCTTGGGCGTTGTCACAGAAGACCCTAATCGGAGCCGGCACGGGATGTCCCATATCCTTCAGGAGCCTTGTCAAGTACATGGCCTCCTTGGCAGCATTGGTCATTACGAGTAGTTCGGCCTCAGTTGTGGACAGCGTGACAGTCGCTTGTCTGTTCGCTTGCCAAATGATCGAGGCGCCGTTAAGTTTAATAAGCAAACCCTGGGAACTGCGACGGTCTTCGGCACTGTCTACAAATGACGCGTCACAGAAGACCTCTAAACCTCGATCCAGTTATCGTGGCATGATGAGGTGCAGTTGACTAGTATGTGCCAGGTATGAAAAGAGATGTAGCAGGGCTTCAAAGTGCTGGTCCGAAGGGTTAGAAGCGAACTGAGCGAGCTGAGAGACAGCAAAGGAGATGTCTGGTCGTGTTGTCACGGACACCCAGAGGGCAGCGCCGATGTAGGTCTGAAACTGGTGTATGGTTTGGGGGTCGGCTAATGCTGGATTCTTAGACAAGCGAGCAGTTGTTAGTAATGGTGTTGTTGCGGGATGAATAGTTACTCGACTTATGATTTTCTGAATGTATGCTGTTTGTGAGAGAGCAAGCTGCTTGTCCTGTGTGCTGATGCTTAAGCCTAAGTACCAGTTAAGGGGTTCTCCCCCCGTGATGTTGAACCTTGACTTGAGCTCGGTAATAAGCGTGTTAGCAGCTTATCGTTAAGCTGTCGTAAAAGCGATAGCGATGTCATCTATGTAAAAGACGAGCAGTATGCCAGGACCAGCGAAGACGCAGGTGTCATGGGTTGAGTGCTGAAGGGCTAGGCCGGCGTCCAGTTCCTTAACAGCGCTGATGAAGAGCTGCTGCCAGAGCCGTCCTGACTAAGGCAGACCATAGAGGGCACGACGGACGCGCAGGATTTACCCTATCCGAAAACCAGGAGGTTGTCTCATATAGACTGGTTCGGGCAACTCGGCGTGCATGTAGGCGTTAGAGACATCAAACTGAAGGATGGTCATGTCTGCTGCCATAGACACGGCGAGAAACGCTCGTAATGTCTTAAGAGCCAGGGTGGCAGCGTATGTCTCCTGGAACACGTTTCGCAGTTAATCGCCGCGGGCGACTAGGCGAGCTTTGCACTTGAGGAGTTTGCCTTCCGCGTCTGTTTTATATGAAAAAACCCACTTGCAGTCAATGATCTTAGACGAGGCACACGTTGTAGGCACTGTGTCCCATGACCCGGCGGCGTCGTGAGTGGCAAGGTGGTCTGTCATCGCGGTGTCCCACATGTCCTTAAGCCAGCTCCGTCGAGCTTCTGCCACAGTCCTCGGAGTGGATGGCAGAATGTCGAGAGTTAACTTGCCGGCCTGTTTAGCTATACTAAAGTCGGCGGAGTTCAGTTAGGAAGAGGCCACGTGCCGGCGTTTATCCTCTACTGGTGGGAACACAGATGAAAGGAACGAGAAATGCCACGTGTCTAGGCGGCAGCGTCCGAACAACCGAAAGACAGGACGATCAAGTCGTGATGGACAGAGCGGACTAGCAGGTCCTAACGTCATGTGTTCAAGAGTTTAACTAAGAAAGCAGATGTCGGCAGTGGAAGTAAGGGGCCGTGTGTCCGCAGCAGGCGGCGGCTGCAAGTTGATCCATGTAGGCAAGTCCAGCTAAGGGGACTCGAATGCAGGCGGAGTGTAAGCCAGATGTAGTGCGTCCGGGTGAGCATCTTTGTACTGAATGGACTCGTCAAAAACGACGTCGCGAGTGATGGTCACTTGGCCAGTATTCGGATTCCAAATACGGTAGACATTAGTCGCGTTGTAGCCTGTGAGAAACCCGATCCAAGCATGGGGCTGCAACCGGTGTAGGCGATCACTCTTCTTCAGTGTGTTAGTAGTAAGGGCGAAGGACTTGCTCCCGATGACTCTGAGGTGCGAAACATCTAGGAGGCGATTGTAGAGCAGCTGGAATAGCGTTTTCCATTAACGGGCGGCAGTGGGTGTCCGGTTAACGAGATGAACGGCAGTGCGCACGAGCTCCGGCCACAGGATGGGCGGTAGCCCGGAGTCGAGGGCGAGAGTGCGGGCTTTCGTTTTAACGGTTTGGCCGTGTCTCTCAGCAGCGCCGTTCTGCTCAGGGGTGTACGCCGGTGAGGTGTCGAGGATAATGCCTTGCTGCCGCAAATAGTCTGCGATGCCCTGTTTAATGCCTAGGATCTCTTGGTCTGATTCGATGACGCGAGTTGTAGTGCCAAGTTGAACTCGAATGAACGTCAGGATGTCGTCAAGGCACGTGCAGATGGTACGCACAGACCGATCCCTGAGATAGTAGTCCCAGGAGTAGTTGGAAGTGCGGTCCGTAACCAACATGACTGAAGAGGCAACGTCTGTGGGCGAAAAGTCGTGGAAGTCCAGGCAGAGACGTTCCCCGGGCGCAGTGGGAACGTGCCTCGGTTCAGTGCGGCGTTGACGGTGAGCCTTAGACAGGGAACATGCTTCGCAAACAAATGGACAGCGGGGAACATGGGAGATTGACATGCCCAGGACCCGATTGCTGAAGTGCCGTTGAACTTCATCACTAGGGTGACCAAGACGGGCGTGCCAGAGCTTGATATCTGCCTTTGACTTGCGGCGGGATGATGCAGCTAAAAATGCAGTTGCTGTGCCGGCTGGTAGGCCGGAGAAGCCAGGATCTTCAATCAGGAATAAATAACCATGCTCGATAACATGCCCGATGTGCCCGCCAGCGTATGTAAGTGCTCCTGTGTCAGACTGAAAAGATATGCCTTGTTCCTTAAGCTTGCCTAGGGACACGATGTTGCAAGGGAACGATGGACAGTAATAGACATCGTCAAGCTGCAGCGTCGTGGACGACTGATTGCGAGACGGGATAGACAATAACACGGTGCCGCGCCCCTGAAGGGGAACGGTTCCTGCTCCTGTAACCACGGAGTGCATAACATCTCCCCGTAGGGAGGAAAAAGAAACGAAACGACCAATGTCGATAAATATGTGTGATGATGCGCCGGTGTCGAGAACTGTGATGTTGCCCTTAGGTAGACTGGTGGATACTAAAACGAGATGCTGGTGGGCTGGCGCTGGCTGTGTAGAACTGATGTTTTCGACGACAGAAGGGGGGCCCGAGTGTGGTTAGAGTTGCGCCACTATGTCCGCGGTGTCGACGCGAGGCTGCTTGAGGCGGCGGATGCGTTGGGCGATGGATGAGTCGGGCTTGCTGATCTTGGCTCGGACATGCTCGACTGTTTCACGGTTGAGTCGGAAGCCGGGGGGACGCTTACTCTTCTAGAGGTAGAAGCAGTCACCAAGATCGTGGCCTGGTTTGTCGCACGCTGGACAGACCGATCGTCTCTTGGCAGGCCTGTCGTAGGATTGTCGGGGGCCGGTTGCTTGGGTCGACAGGAGCGCAGCACCACGGATAAAGATGGGTGCCGGCACCAGTTCATGCAGGCGGCGGAGGTCCTGGACGACGTGGTTGAAGGAAATGGTGTTGTTGTCGAAGAGTTCTCCCTTGGCCTGGATGAAGTTGGAGGGCCAGGCTGGGAAGACCTTTTCGATGTTGATCGACAAATCCTTCCACCATTGTCGGGGTGTGAGGGCTTCGACAAGCTCTTTCTTTTTGCAAAACTCCATAGTGATCTTCCAAGACTCCAGCCACTGTGTGTAGTTGTCTGGTCTCTTGGACATAGCTGACATGGCTAGGTCATATTTGTGTTTGAGGTCAACCCAGAGAGTGTCTTGGTTAACATTGAGGTGAGTTCTGAGGGCATCGACCCAGGCGGCGACGTCCTCGGTCTGGAGGTCTTTGAGCGTGTCGGCGAGAGTGGGAGAAACAGTCTGGAGGATCCAGAGGCGCACAGTGCGCTTACTGTCCTGTTGGCGGTCATACCGCCGCCATTGTCGCTCGGTAGCAGCCGAGTCGTCGTCGGCCGGTCGTTGCAGCCAGGGGTCGCGGTCGTCCTGGCGGATGTTGGGCCAGATGCCGGCGTTCATGGCAACAGTCATGAGGTCCGTCTCCCACTGCTGCCACTCGGTGATAGTGGTCAACGTGGGGGGCTGGAGATTGGTGGTGGTGGTGGGGTCCGACATTGTGGGGCGTGAAGGGGTGAACAGGGTTGCAAAGGCCAAAGTTGACAAGGGTAGGGGCCGGAAAATGGAAAAAGTGCAGACAAAAGTAGGATGGCTGGAAAGCGGCTGCAGAGGGGATGATGGATTTGGCTGGGGATCGATGGAAATCCGGTGGCAATCGTGTAGGGAGAGACTCTTAATTGAAGCAGAACAACTCTTGAGTTCAAAGGAAGAAGAAACTAAGGAGGGGCAAGAGCCCGGACTAGGAAATACATAACAAAACACCACGTGACTAAAAGCCACGTAACAATAGGCAGGAAGGATATTGGTGGAAAAATGGCACTAGAGAAAAAAGATAGAATGCGTCACGCTGCTCGGCCCATGTCCCCCTTGTCTATTTTCTGTGCATAGCCTCCCCCCCTCCTGGAAGCGCTCCCTCTTTCTCCCCGGATCCCGTCCCGCCACAGATGGCCAACTCTGCATCCCCGGCGGCGGCAGCTGCAGTCGAGACGGATGCACTTGCGCCGCTGGCCAACGGTGCAGCAGCAGCAGCAGCTCTTGACAAGCCCAAGAAGAAGCGGCGCCGGACGACGGGGCGCGGCTACGGTGCCGGGCGGCGGCGTCACAGCATGAGCAAGGCGGCGCGCGACCCGCGCGACGAGCCCGAGTCGTCCAAGACAACGCGGTCGCCGAGTCCGGTCGAGAAGAAGGCAGAGGCAGAGGCAGAGGTGGCGGCGGCAGAAGCGGCCGCTGCCGCAGATGCTGCGGCCGCTGCGGCGGCAGCCGTTGTTGCTGCCACCGCAGCAGAAGCTCCACGGGCCCAGGTCTACTCGGCCCGCACACGCCGCCCGCGCACGCACTCGCGCTCGCCGAGCCCGGTGATCGACTTTGACGGGCTCAGCCGGCCGAGCATCGGCACGCGGGCCCGGCTGGAGGAGAGCGCGGAGGAGGCGGAGAAGCGGCAGAAGAGGATGGGCGAGGCGGTGCGCACGCTGCTCGAGTGCGTGGGCGAGGACCCGGGCCGGGCGGGGCTGGTGGGCACGCCGGACCGGTACGCGCGGGCGCTGCTCTTCTTCACGCAGGGCTACCAGCAGAACGTGCGCGACATTGTCAACGACGCCATCTTCCACGAGGGGCACAACGAAATGGTCATCGTCAAGGACATTGAGATCTTCAGCATGTGCGAGCACCACATGGTGCCGTTTACGGGCAAGGTGAGCTGGGCCGCGGGGGGGGGGGGCAAGACCAGGGAGGACCAGGGAGGACCAGGGAGGACCAGACCAGGACATGCTAACCCGGCAGATGCACATCGGCTACATCCCGTCGCACTCCGTCATCGGCCTCTCCAAGCTGCCGCGCATCGCCGAGATGTTCAGCCGCCGCCTGCAGATCCAGGAGCGCCTGACCAAGGAGGTTGCCAACGCCGTCATGGAGGTGCTGCAGCCCCAGGGCGTCGCCGTCGTCATGGAGTCCAGCCACCTGTGCATGGTCATGCGTGGCGTCGAGAAGTCGTCGGCCACCACCATCACCAGCTGCGTGCTGGGCTGCTTTGAGCGCAAGGAAAAGACGCGCAACGAGTTCCTGTCCTTGATCGGCGTGAACCGGCGCTGATCTCTTGTTTTTTTTTTTTCTGCTTCCCTCGGTCTGTACATTATTTTTTTTTTTTCCTTCTCTTTTTTCTTCTTCTCTCCCTGCACTCGGTTCACGGCGTTTGGGAACAAAATGCTGGGTTTCAACAGCCCATTTTGTCCTGCATTTTTCGGGCGTTTTCATCGTTTTTCTTTTTCTTTTTCTTTCTTCTTGTTCTTGACCGCTATCGCTATGGGCTCAACGCCAATAGTGAAGTATGTACATCATGCCCGCAAAGTAAAAGACGCTCTTATTTTTATTTTCTTCTTTTCTTTTTATGACACCCGCCGCACCGTCCGCCCGACCTCGCCCCGCGCCACCGCCGCCACCCGGGCCAGCACCACCTTCTCGATGGCTGCTCCCACCTGCTCGACGTCCCCCGACGCGTCCACCACTTGCAGGTCCTCCTCCTCTTCGCGGAAGAGCAGCTGAGGCGCGTCGTCATCGTCGTCGTCGTCGTCGTCGTCGTCGTCGTCGTCCGCCCCTGCCGCGCCCGTCTCTGCTGCTGCCATGGCCGCCGCCGCCGTCCCCGCGTGGTAGTGCTGCTGCGCGTCCTTGCGGATCCGCCCAAAGCTCAGCCCCCAGAACAGGTCGCGCACGCGCTGCTGCAGCGCCGCCCGCTCGTACACCTCGTCGCCCCATCCGCCGCGCGCCTTGGCCTGGGCCTCGTCCAGGTCGAGGAACAGCACCAGGTCCGGCCGCGGCAGGCCGGTCTCGGGCGCGCGCGCCCACGCCAGCGTCAGCTGCGCGTTCTGCTTGGCTGCCGAGTAGACCATGCCGCTGTAGTAGTAGCGGTCGCACAGCACGGTGACGCCGCGGGCGAGCAGGGCGGTGATCTTGTTTCTGGGGGGGGGGGAGGGGGGGTTGTCAGCCAGACTGCGGTCTTGGGGGCCCTGCCTTCACCGCAACCGCGCCCTTGCACGTACACAGCCTCCCAGCGATTCGCAGAGAACAGCAGGTGGATGACGTGGTCGTCCATGGCCACCTGGCTCTTCAGGTAGCCGTCGATCATCTGCCCGATGGGCGTGCTGCGGTCTGGTCTGGGTCAGCTTGAGGGGTCCCTCATCTCGGCTGCTCCGTTCGCCCGCACATACCCGGAAACCGAAACGCCTGCACGGCGCGGCCCTCCTGCACCAGCCGCCGCTCGAGCCGCGCCACCTGCGTCGTCTTGCCACTGCGGTCCAGTCCTTCGAGCACGACGAGCGCGCCCCGCACCGGCTGGCCGCCGGCTGCGGAGGCGGCGCTTTCTGTCTGTGTCTGCGACATTGTATTGCAACGGAAAATGAAGAAAAGCAACGCAAAGCGAGCATTTGTGCAGAGGTTTATGTCCCCGTTTCTTCGGCCCCCGTCGTGAAAGTCAGGCCATCCCACGCCCCGCAAAACCATCACGTGTCGGACTTTGACAACTGGACGAGCAGACGAGCAGACGAGCAGACGGCAAGCAGACGAGAAGAACATGAGCAGCACAAGAATAGGAAATAAAAAAAGTGCATTTTCAAACATAAAAACATTAGCCAGTACGATTTCCAACGCAAGAGCAAACCCAGAAAAGCCGACCCCAGCAAAACGCAGCCCATGACCCCTCGCCATTCCCGAACCCGAAAAAACAAAAAAAGCATGCGCCCAGACGCGGAAGAACAGAACAGAACGTAATAAAAAAGACAGAAAAGAGAAAACCACGTAGCCAAAATCAACAAGGTCATGACAGCTGATGGGGAAGAGGCGACGGCGATGCTTCCCGGACCGAGGCGCCGTCGTCGTCCTTGGTGCTGCCGCTCTCCCACAGCTGGAAGCTCTCGCCGGTCCCGTCAATGGGCTCGAAGACGGCAGCCTGTGCAGGTGCCTCGCGACAACCCATAATCGAAGCCACAGAGCGGCTGCCGTCGAGAGGGTCCGCAGACAGAACAACGTCGGGAACCGCCGCAGCGGCCTCCGCCGGCATGTCCACTGCCTCGACAACAGGCACCTCCTGCACCAAAGGCGCCTCCTCGGCAACAGGCTCCACGGCCGCAGGCGCCTCCCGCACCGCCTCGCCGTCGACCACGGCGTCAATCAAGGCCGCCACAATGGCCTCGGCCTCCGCATCCGCCTCGGCCTCCTCGTCCGGCACAAACACCACGCTCGTCTCGTCGCAGCCACTGGCGTAGAAGTCGGCCGCGTTGAGCTGGCCCAGCGGGCTCCGCGGCTTCTCCAGCGCCATGTCGTCCTTGTCCAGCGGACTGGCCGCCAGCGCACGCGCCGACTGCGCGCCGCCCAGGCTCGTCTGGCTGACATCGTTGGGCGGCGGGATGTTCTCCTTGTTGCGGCCCTCGTCCCGCTCGCGCCGCGCCTTCTGCTCTGTCTCCTCGTCGCTGCTAATGTCCAGCACGCATGTGCTGTGCTGCAGCAGGTTGGTCATCTCCTGCTCCGGCGTATCCTCGTGGATGTCAAAGGACCACGAGCCGGACGTGTCGAGCGTCGGTTCGGGGAGCGCCGCGGTCGCCAGGCGCGACTCGTACGACGACAGCGTGCCCTTGAGCGCGGCGTCGAGCGAGAAGGGCGCCGCGAACCCAATGTTGTTGGCCTTGGGCGGCGATGACAGCGACGACGCGGCCCGCAACGGCGTGACGGCACCGCGGCGCCGGCTGCTGGACAAGATGCCGCCGCGCCGGGATGCGGGCGCAAGAGAAGAGAGAGGCGCCGAGGCCCGTACGGGCGTGCCACGGCGGCCAACGCCGCTAATGCCGTTTCCGCTGCCACTCGCGAGAGCCGCAAGCGGGCTGACCGACGGCTTCTTGTTGGCCATGTTGCTGCCAAGACGCGCAGAGGGCGCCTTGGGCTTCAGAACGGAGCGGGACGGAGATGACGCGAACGCGAGGGGGGAGGCGTTCGACGTGGTAGTCGAGCTATAGACGGTGTTGCTCACGGGGGCGGAAGCCCGGGTCAAGGTGAAGGCCGACTTCTTGACAAAGCCATCCTTCAGAGGCAAGCAGCTGTCGGCCGCCTTGCAGCGCTTCGAGAACAGGCCGGGGTCAACGTTCTCGGCATCGTCCGTCTCGGTGACCCACGAAACCGGTGCTTTGCGCTTCGACGCGGGTGGTAGAACAGCTAGCTTCCGGTTAGCGACCGGTGACGATCAGAGGCTATACAGAACGCGTCGTTGTGTTGCGACGAGGGAAGCAGGCAGAAGAGCAAAGAGACGCGAACATACCGTTCTGCCGGTTCTTCGTGCTCGTCAGGGCTTGCAGGCGAGCTCCATCGAGGGGAGCAAATGGTTGGCGAACAGCAGTGGCCATGGCGACGACGGGGGGGGGGGTGACAAGTCGCGAAGTGGCTGGAAGCAAAGATGCACGCGAGAAGCGGTGAGGAGGTGAGCAAAGGAAGGCAGAAAAAAAGGGGAAAAGAGAAAAAGGAAAAGCACACGGAAAGAAGCGAGGTTTTACGTCTGGGCACAGTGGATAGAGGACATAAAAGAACGAGCCAAGGGAGAGAGGCAGAGGTGGAGGATGAAAGAGCAATTAAAAGGAGAAAGACGCAAGAGAGGGGGGGGNGGGGGGGAAAGGAAGGGAGGGAGAAGAGCGAGACCCAGGGGAAAAGGGATTCGCGCTGCAGAGGGTCGGACGATACGAGGACAGGCGCTGTGGGAGGGCGCACTTGGCCTGGGAAATGGGCCGGGTTGGCGCCATCACTAAGGGGAATGGGGGCGGGCGGCCGAACGGACAGCGCGCGCCGGGGCAGGCTGGGCGCAAGAGATTACGGAGTACGCTATGAGGTGCTTCCCGAAAGTATCTCACCACGGCACAAGATGCTCCGCAAGATACATAAGACGTAAGACACGATCCGTCTGTCGAGACGAAAAGCATCCGACGTCCAGGGCCAGTCAAGCATCGGCGGCGACGGCGTCCTGGAGCGCACTGGGCCGCCTGGAACCCGCTGGCGCAAGACGCGTTTTAGGGGTGCGGCCCCCCGGCAAGACCTCGCGCTCAGGCAGGGCTCCGTTTGGCGGCACGGCAGCACCACCAGCGAGGTAGACGGGCGAGAATCACCGCTGCAGGAAGGAGCCACCAGGCCCGTCTCGGGTCGTCAGCAGCCGTCGTGCGACCTGCAGCCGGAAGGTGCGGTGCACCACTGCCTGCCTGCTTTTGGCTGCAGCTGGTCAGCTGGCCAAGAAGCCCACGTCCCCTCCGGGCCCGTCCGGGCATGCGATTCGTCCGCACTCGAATAACACGCCCCGCGCTAGCGCAAAACACATGCCTGCAAAAGGGATAAAATGCCCCTCCTAAAAAAAAGAAAGCAAAAAAGGGATGTCAGGCGGACCAACCAACGCGTCGCTTTACGAGAAAGACCCATACAATCACGGTACACACCGCGCATCACCCTGGCCTGATTGGCCCAGACGGGTGGGGCCTGGCCACAACGCGTCCTCCCTTGAGTGGTTCTCTGGTCCAGTGCGGAGGCTGCAGGATGGAAGGCCAAAGAGGGGGGGGAGACAAGAGCGAGAGAAAGAGGACGGAGTGCGCAGGAGTTGGATTGCTTGCATATCTGAGCGAGATGAAGACAGGGCGTGTCTACGAGTAATATAAAGAAGAATGCAGGATCCCGGAGAGATGACGGAAAAAAGGAGGGGATCAAAGGGCCAAAAAGCGATGAAAAGGAAAGAAGAAGAAAAAGAAGAAAAAAGACGAGACAAAAAAAAAGGGGAAAACCAAGAAACCCAGAGATAAGAACAAGGAAGGCGACCCAGACGGGCCACCCGGCCAATCGCCCACACCGCATAATGGACGACGACGCAACGCCTCGCTTGCCGCCCGCCGCCGCCGCATGAAACACCTGCCGGGAAAAGGTCACACCGGAACCCTGGCACAAGCAGCAGCACCCTGCCCTGGAACACCGACCAGGCCGTGGTCAGACGTGTTTGGGAAACCGTTGCGTCGTTTGTAGGACGGTCGTCGCTGGCCATGGTGCCGGCGGTTGGCCGAGAGGATTCTCCTCTGCAGCAGGGGCAAGACGACGTGCCGTGCGGCCGTTTTGAAAGAGCAGGTTTTCTCTGCGCGCGCCTGGCAAGAGACCAGAATTGGGGTGCATCTTCTATTCATACAGCATACAGACGAGACGCAGGAGCGTCGCCCTAGCTTGTTGCCTCGTTCTTGGCCTTGGCCGCCTTGCCGCCGCTGCCGCCGCCACTGCTGCCGCTGCCGCTCTTGTCCTTGTTCGCTTTCTTGCCCGCCGCGGCCGGCGCCGACCCGGCCTGCCCCGCGCGCCCGGCGCTGTGCTGCGCCAGCTCGATGCTGCGCCGCTGCAGCCGCATCTTGTACTTTTGCTCGCGCTGCGTGTCGCTGCGCCGCCGCCGGCTGCGCAGCATCTTGTGCCGGCTGCCGTACCGCTGCGTGCCTGCCGTCTTGCCCTTGTGCGTGCCCATGAGCCGCCCGATCTGCACGTTGGACTCGCGGTAGCTGTAGTCCTTGTGCAGGTACAGCACACGGTTCGCCCGCTTGATCCGCACGTACGTGTTCCACCGGCGCGCGGTGCTGTTGCCCTTCTTGGGCGCGACGGCTGCCTCGGCTTGTGTGGCAGCCTCCGCCGCCTGCACCGCCGCCGCCGCCGCCGCCGCGCTCGCCTCCTTCTTGGTCGTCGACGGCACCACATCGTCGCCCAGAGGCGGCAGCGGCAGCCCCGGCACCATGCCCTTGCGGATCACCCGCCGCGGAATGCCGCTCCGGCTCACCGGCTCGACCGCCGCCGCCTCGCGCCGCGGCACCGCAACCATGTTCAGCCGCCGCACCCGCGGCTGGTGCGGCGCGTGCGGCAGCGCGTCGTCCCGCGAAAACGTCACGCCAATGTACTGCCGGTCCGGGTGCCGCCACGGGTCGCGGTAGTACTTGACGTAGCCGGCCACGGCCGCGTGGATCGTGTGGTCGCGGCCCAGCAACGTGTTCTCGCCCGCGTGCCAGATGGTGCCGCGCTGCTTGTACAGGATCGTTCCCGGGAGCACATATTGGTCTGGGATGTGAGCGAGCGAACAACAGCAAAAATCGGCACGCCGGACAGAGAGAGAGGGGAAAAAAAAAAAAAAAACTCACCTCCCACACGCTTCGCTCCCAGCTTCTTCGCAATCGTCTTCTTGTTCTTCAGCTTGTACGCGCCCTGCGCCTTCACCGACGCATACCGGTGGCCCTCTACCGCGGAATTGCTCGCAAGCAGACCCAGGCCCAACCGCGCCTGCTGTGGCCGCCGCAGAACCAGCGGCCATGCAGCGCCGGCTGTCGTGAACGCTGTTGCTGCTGCCGCCGCCGCCGCCGCCGTCGCCGACCCGAAGGCCCGGGCCACTCCGCTACCGGCCCCGCCGCCGCCGCCGCCACCGCCGCCGCCGCCGGCCACCGCTGGCCGTAGTGGCAGCTGGATCCTTGCGAGTCGCATCGAGCGGTCGTGGGACAAGCTGGGGGAGGAGGTGTGCGCGCACGGAATCTCGCGCAATGGGGTTTCGTCGTCGGTGCTCCGGCAGGACGAAGCTCCAACCGCAAAATTTTGAGTCGGCCCAGGAAAGTTGCACGTGACTTTAAAATAGGGGTCCGTGCTCCTACAAACCTACAAAGGCCAGCTCAACGACGTCAACCTCCTGGAAACACGTCTTCTCTTGATCTCTTTCTGGGTATCCTCGATTGGCCATACCTGTTCCACCACCTCGCAGCCCTCGATGCACGCCATCCGTCTTGTGCTCTTCTGGAGCATTGCCCTGCTGCAGGCCACGGCAGTCCACGCCCAGTTCGGCTTCTTCGACCAGATGTTCAACGGCGGCGGCGGACAGCAGCAGCAGCAGCGGCAGCAGCAGCAGCAGCAGCAGCAGCAACAACAGCAGAACGTGCCGAGCGACTCGGCATGGTACCGGAGCAACGTCGACAGCGCACGCTGCGACAAGTATCTGTGCCCGGACACATTGGGTGTGTGCTGTCTTGTCTACCCCCGCCTCTGTTCCTCTCGCTAACGCAAAAGCTTGTGTTCACTTCCCTCACCACTGCCCGTGCCCATTTCCGGCAACCCAGGACAAGGTCGAGCTGGCTGATGGCCAGCGGATCTGCGTGTCGCGTGGAGGTTTCAAGGAAGGAGAGGCCGCCCGCAAGATTGAGCTTGCCCGGAAGGGGATGCTCTGATGCGCCACAGCGCTGTTGGCACGTCCAGCAATATGAATTGACGCCCCAAGGATGAATGAATAACACTATGCATAGAAAACAAAAGTATACCAGTCCCTTGCTACTCGGAGCCCTCGTGCACGCTGGCCTCATCCGCACTGTCGGACATGGTTCCGTCCTCGTCCGAGTCGACGCTGATATCGATGCCCCCCTCCTCATCAGGCGGTGTGACTTGCACATTGCTCGTAACCTTTTGGAGAAAATGGGTCATCCGGGGTCCTCGATACGAAATGTATTCCTTTCCGTCAAAGAGTATGGACCGAAAACGGTCATCGTGATTTACCTGCCCGGCGTTTGTCACCGACAAGGTCCGCAAGTGATGCAAGCCGCCGGCGGGCCCTCCGTCTTCTTCCGGGATCGTGGATTGGGAGAGCTCCCACAAGAACCAGCTCCACGGGCTCTGGATGAATGGGAGCAGCGATTTTCGGAAAGTGATGGCATGAAAATACAGTTCTTGCAGCGTTGGGATGCGCTGGATGGTCGAGAGCAGGATGTCGGGATACATCTCTGCCTGGCCAAGGTCCAGGCGCTCGAGGAACGGAAGGGCATGAGAGATCAAGTGGTCTGGTGGCGGCGGTGGCGGCAGCAGCGCCTCAACAACGGCTGGCAGGTCGGTCACTGGGCTGGCAAAGTGTCGTATGAAGGCCTCGACCAGAGCTGCATCACTTCTCTGGAAGTTGATCCGCAACCAGCGCACCTTCTTCGCCGCCGCAATAAACAGGTACAAGTTCAAGATGTACACCTCAGGAGTGATGAAGAAGTCCTTTGCGTCGTCATCCTTTGTGAAAGTATTGGTATGGCCCTCGTAGGCGTCGGGCACCAGGCGCACATCGACGTGGAGCTTCTCGAGGTTGCGCACGACGGCGTGCACAGACGGACGCTGTTCGACCGATCCGCTTGAACCATTTGCCGCGCCGGGTTCGTCCTCGGTTTCCGTCAGGTTGAACGCAGCGTCATGAAGCCCACTCCGCTTGTTCCGTATGAGGGCCTCGAGATTGGCTGGGTAGACCCGGGCCGCCGCGAGGGCACGCAGGACCACGACAAAGACGGCGGATTCGAAGTTGGTCCGGTTTGGGTCGCGGGCTCTGACCCTCTCCAGACCGATGCCGGCGAGCGTCTGTGGGCCGAAGCCGGCGCGCGCGCCGGGGTTGGCGGACGCGGTCATCTGCTGCAACCGTTCGGTGCCATAGCTGCGCCACTCTTTCCGCTGCGGCATATCGCGCCAGCGTGTCTTGCTGGCAAAGTCGCGCAGATCGACCGTCTTGGGGTTGCCGTAGCGCTTTAGGTTGCGAAACGCCTCGGCCAGCAGCTCGATCGCACGGCCACTGTACAAGATGGTAAACTGCGCGCTCACGAGCCGGCGGGCGCGGACAAGGACGTCCTCGGGCCGCGGCGCATGCCAGTAGTTGACATGGTCGAGGCCGATGATGACGTGAGCCAGAGCACACGCCAGCCTCTCGTGCCGTGAGATGTCGAGCAGGGCCTTGAGACTGCCGTCCTCGATCAGGAATTGCTTCTTACGGAAGAACTCGTACCGGAACGACGGGAACAGCGCTTCTTCGACCGCCCTGCACGAGGCACGGAAGGCGCAGAGACCGGGCGTCGTCAGCGGCCGGGCAACCATCACTATCAGCTCTGTTGGCAGGCGGGCAAAGAGGCGGTTCCCCGCAAACGCGTTCTCGGGTGCAGCCTCGGGCACGGCTGCGGGTGCGGCGGGCGCGGCGGGCGCGGCGGGCACGTCCACGGCGATATCGTCGGTGCGAATGGCCGGCGCCATCGGTGAGGAGAGGCGGAGAGAAGAAAGAAACAAGAAGCACGGCTTTTGGCAGAATCAACACAACGCTCGCAAAACAGAAGAATACAAAGACCGGAGCAGAGGCAGCTACACAAACTACAGAGAGGAAGGAGCCCAGGTCGAAGCCGGCCGCAGCCTGGCGGCCATGGCTGCCTGGAGGACCGCTTTGCCGTACTTGGCAGTCACGTGCTACTGTTTCCCGGGTCAACAAAGCACCCCTTGATTCATTACAGAAGCAAGCGCTATTCGACCGGTCTTGATCGCAAATCTGCCTTTATTCGAACGCCCCGGGGATGTGCACCCCGCGCGTGGTGCTGCGCGGCTCAAACGGCGACGACAGACTGCCTGGCGACGCATACGACCCCGACGAGTACCGCAGGCCCGCTGCGGCCTGGTCGAACAGCCGCTTGCCGCCCGGCGACCGCGGCCCGCCGATGCTGCTGCCGTTGGATGCTCGTTGGCCGCCGCCGATGGTGCTGTCTGGCCTGCGATAGCCCTTGCCGCCGCGGCGGCCGCCGCCGCCCGCGTCGCGCCAGGCCGGCGGCGGCGGCGTGTACGGCTTGTACCGGCCGTTTCCGAGCGACGGCCTGTCATCTTCAGACCGGGGAAATGGCCGCGGGCCGCCGTGGACGCGGGGCGGCACGCCGTTCTCGGGCCGCGTGAACAGGGGCAGCCGTGCCGTGCTGGCGGGCGCCTGGATCGGGATCGGAGGCGTGGCGATGCGCGTGTACACGGGCGTCGCTGGTGGTGGTGGTGGTGGTGGTGAAGGGGAAGGTGGCTGTGGTGAAGTGTGGGCCGGGGCTGCTGCAGGTGCCGGGGCCGCAGGTGCCGGGGCTGCTGGGGCCGGGGCCGCAGGTGCCATTGCTGGCTCTGGTGGCATTGGTGGCGTCATGTACGGGTACGGTGGCATCTGGTAGGGGAAATACCCCATGCCGTAGGGCGATTCGGGGCGCGAGGCGGCGGCGGCCGGCGGTTGCAGAATGGGGGGCACGCCGGCCAGCGGCGAGCCGGGGTGCATCATGCCCGGGTACAGGGCCGGGTGCATGGCCGGGTGCATGGCCGGGTGCATGGCCGGGTGCAGGGATGCCATGCTGGGCATACCCGCCATCGGCATGTAGTGCTGGTAGGGCTGTGGGCTCGGGAACGCATACATGGGCGTGCCGACGAGTGTGGCCGACGACGTGAGCCCGTCGGGGGCTTTTTCGCAGTCGGGCGCCTGCGACCCTTTTGCCGTCTTTTTCCCCGGCGGCGGCGTGGCCGGCTCCATCACGGTGGCTTCGTCGTCTTCGTCCTCGTCCTCGCTGTCGACGCGGGCGTGGCGGCTGCCGCCGACGCCGTCGCCCAGGATGTCCTTGATGAGGGCCTTGGCGGCGGACGAGGCGTTGGGGTCGGGTGCGGCGGACGTGATCCAGTGCACGCGGAACGGGTACTTTGTGCGCTCGACGACGAGGCAGATGGTGATCATGCCGAGGCTGGGGCGGGGGAGGAGCATTAGTTTTGCTTTATTTTGTTTTGGTCATTTGGTCATTTGCCGTCATGGTTCACCCACAAGTTGAACAGGCTCGCGACCAGGTCACAGCGGATGGCGCCGACGGCACTGGCCTGCGCCGGGTCGCTGGTCGACAGCTCGCTGAGCGTGATGCCGACGGCGATGAGCGTGACTGCCCACAGCGACGCCGTGATGCGCGCCAGCACAACGGTGCGCGTGTGCAGCGGCGACCGGCCGAACGGCTGGCGGCCGGCGTCGTAATCGGGCTTGCGCGCCGCAAAGACGTGCAGGCCCACGTAGGTGAGCGTGAAGATGGCGGCGAACAGAACCAGGCTCTGTGTCAGGCCGATGCCCTTGACGCTGACCGTGATGGTGCCGCCCAGCACCAGGGCGGTCACGACGACGCCCATCAGCACAAAGACGACGAACAGCAAGAACAGAAGCGCGACGATGAGCGGCAGCGGCAGCCACGACGGCGGTGCCGCCGGCTCGGCCGGCGCGGACAGCAGCGCCCATTTCTTCTTGGCTCTGGCGGGCGCAGGCCCGTCGTCGCTCATCCTGGGTCCGGTCCCGGGAATGGACCCGGCAATGGGGCACGGTCGGGGTACGTATGTTCCTTGGGTCGGCGGGTGGCCTATATTTCCTTTGCAGGTTTCGCAAGTCGAGCAGTCGACCTCGAATGTCTCGTGGTCGGTTCGTCGGTAAGTGGTCTTGGTAGAGTCGTCTGGGAACAGCGTGGCATACGGCGTTGATGAAGCTTTGCTCTGTGCATCGTGTATGTAGTGAAAGATGGTGGAAAGAGCCGGTACAGCAGATGCAGCGCATGCTGATGTCTTTTGCATGCCAAAGGCATGGTGAGGCCAGCGGCCCGGCAACGCTCTGGAATGCAGTGGTCAGGGCAAAGCCGCATTCCCGGCCTAGAGACGACAATGGCGGTGGATCCGGAGTTTGCATTCCTCTGGCTATTCACTGTCCTAGGATGCCAGACGACGCAGCCTTGTCAGAGTCCTGCTATAGTTTCTTCTGCAGAGAAATGGGTTCTCCTTGATCCAAATCGTGTTTTGGTCGGTTACGCAGTTATGTGCGAATGATAAGGGGACAAAATATATAGATTATACATCACAACAATCAAAAGAACAAGGGCAAGAAACAGAAAGGAACGGAAACCGAATATTTCATTCAGATGAAAACAGGCTGTATAGAGTGGTATCATAGTTGAGGGCCAGATGAAGTCACACGCACAGGCACGTGAATACGACGCGGAGCTTGACCGTGCCCTTTTCTCCTTCTCCAAAGGCAGAGACGAGAGATACATACGTTGTTGCCTTTCGTCATAGGAAGCAGAGACCATTGATATAAGCGTCACTGTGAACTTTTAGAGAAGAAGAATATAAGAACTGAAAAGGCCACAATCTAGGAGAGAAAGTTGTCGCGAGCTTTATGTTGCTCCGAAAGAAATCGGACCTGTCGATGGTGGCTTCGTAGCAAAGAACTACGCTACTACTCAATAAAACATCTTTGACGGAGAGAGTGACCGGGCGATTGCATCAGTCGGAAATAGACGTAATGTGCTATTGTAGGATATGCCGGTCTGGGCAGCCTCGTCAGCCAGCTGCCTTGATGTCCAACATGTGTTGTTGGCGATGAAAAAAAACAAAAAGGCGGACAAAAACGACAAAAACCCCTACTATGCCTCATCGCTCCTTTGCCTCGTTCGCGGCGTCATGGTCACACGCAGATGGTCTGTGACGACGGCGGCGACCCATTCCTTTCGCTGCGGGAGCGACACGGGTTGCCAGCGACGCGCCTGCAGTGGGATGCCGCCGGGCACCGAGAAGCGAAACTGGCGCACGACCTGGGAAATGGACAGGTAGAGTTCAAAGTAGGCGAAGCTGGTGGTTAGTGGAGTGAAGAAAAGAACGCCCCCCCAAAAAAAAAAAAAAAAAAAAAAAAAAAAACTGCGCCCGGGGTACGTACTGATTTCCTATGCACACGTTCGCCCCCTTGCTAAAGGGAATGTAGTAGCGGTCCCGCAGCGTGTCCGGCCGCAGCGCGCGCGCGTCCGGCGTGAGCCAGCGGTAGGGGTTGAACTCGTCGGGGCTGGGGAAGGCGGTGGCGTCGCGCAGGTACCAGATGGGCGAGGAGGTGAGGACGGTGCCGGCCGGCAGAAAGGTGCCGTGCAGCTCGACGCCGCCCTCGGGCACGACGCGCGGCAGCATGGCGGCAGCGGCGCCGGCCCAGCGCACGCCCTCCTTGACGCAGGCGCGCAGGCGCGGCACAGCCTCGAGGGTGGCCATGTCGGTGGCGAAGCCGACGCCGGCCAAGTCGTGGAAGAGCGCGTCCTGAAAGGCGGCGTTGTGGGCGAGGGCCCAGAGCACGTGGGCCAGGCTGGCGGAGGTGGTGTCGGTGCCGGGGCCCATATTCTCCTTGGCCTCGGCGAGGGCGGCGAGGGCGGGCAGGCCGGAGCGGACGAGCGTGTGGAAGAGGTTGGGGAAGGCGGAGGCGGAGGCGGAGGCGGAGGTTGAAGCCGTGGAGGCCGTGGTAGGGACGGATGAACCGAGGGACCGGTTGGCCTCGCCTTTTGACGGCATGGCAGAGGTGGCGGCCATCTGTGACCACTGTTGTTGTTAGCAAGGGGCAAAAAGGAAAGAAAGAAAAAAGAACGCACCTGGACAAACTCATCCAGACCGCGCCACAGCGCCGGTTGGTAGCCCGTGGCGGCGGCCAGGGCAGCCTGGAAGGACTCCAGCCAGGACCAGAGGCCTGGGAGGTTGGTGATCTAGCCCCGAACGGTCAGCACAGGCTGGTGGGCAATAGTAGCATGGTTGTCGGCTGTCGACTATCGACTGTCGACTGTCGACTGGAAACCCACCAGCGGCATCCACGACGCCAGCTCGTCGTTCTTGGCCACCATGGCCAGCTCGCCGCCGGCCGCCCACGCGTCCACGGCGCCGACGGCCGTGCCAAAGCTAAAGTCGGAAATCATGTCCGCCTCCAGCGCCCGGCAGGCCACGGACAGGTCGACGGGCCGCTCCGGACTGCTGCGGCGCGCCAGGCACCGCGTCCAGTGGGCCGTGTGGTGCAGCATCCGCTCTTCGAGGAGGGGCACCTTGCTGCGGTTGTACAGCTGGCCCATCAGGCGGCGGCGCTGCGCGTGGTCCGCCGGGTGCGTGATGGAGAAGAGCGCCGGGTGGCCGCCCTGCACGAAGCCGCCGTAGACGCGCGGGTCCTTTGCAAAGCGGCTGCCGGCCTTGTGGATGACGTCGTAGGCGGCGAGCGAGTAGTACGACACCTCGGCCGGGCCGATGCGCACGAGGGGCCCCAGGCGCGCGTGCAGCTTGGGCAGGTCCAGGGTGACGGTGCCGCGGACCTCGCGGGGAAAGGCCCAGGCCAGGCGCGACAGGGGCGCGAGCCAGCCGGCGCTGGGCACCTGGGCGAGCGGCGAGGCGCGGGCGCAGTGGATGGCCTATGGCCGGGGCCGTGGGTCGTCAGCGCTCCGTGGTCTCTGCGGTCTACCGAGGGCATCGTGTCGTCCCCGCTGTGTCTCACTCACCCGCGCGATCACGGCAGCGACAACGGCCCACGCCAGCCAGCCAAAGGGAAACGACGCGAGCAGGGCCATTGTGCTGTGTCGTCGCCGTTGTCGGCTTGTTGCTTCCTCAATGCTGGGCGTGCGAGGACATCGTCGCAAGACCCTTTGCTGGAAGGATCTCGGTATGCGGCCACCCGTCAACCAGCAGCCGAGCCGACGGTATCTGACGTCGTAAGACACAGCGTGCAGGTGCGGGCCGGCGCCAGAAGAGGGTTGAGTCTGGACAGCGCTATGCTGAAAAGAGGGCCCATGCCGATCACGACATCGACCAGGCCGATCGCGACGCACATACTGGGTAGGACATGGTGACAGCGCAGCGTGGCAGGAGGTGACATGTCTCGCAGAGACAGGGGCACGAGAGCGACTAGTAGCTTGTAGTTCTTTTCTTTCTCCTCTTCTACTATCTCACATCGTCGTCCCACCTTCGAGTTCCGGGACGCCAACCCGCGTGCATATAAAGAAGCTGCTCGGCACATTCCTCCCCCGCGCGGCAATTTGGACTGGACGGAACGATTCGCGCCATCGGCCATGGCCAACGTCGATGAGATCCAGCCGGTTCCGGCAAACCCGTCGGAGACGGGCGAGGAGTATGCGGGCAACCAGACCGACGAACAGATCATGGTAGGAAGGGTGTCGACATCGACCCTCAAAGGACAGCCAGCTGATGCCAGCAATGGCCGCGATAGGAAAGCCTTGGCTACAAGCCCGTACGCAATTCCTCCTCGGGACGTTCGACATATACTGGAGTCGTACTGACACGGGCGACGACAGGTTCTCAAGCGAAGCTTCAACCTTTTTCATAATTTCGCAACGTCGTTTGGTCGGTTCCCGCGCATCGCTGCCCTCCTGCCTCCTGCCTCCTGCCTCCTGCCTCCTGCCTCCTGCCTCCTGCCTCCTGCCTCCTGCCTCCTGCCTCCTGCCTCCTGCCTCCTGCCTCCTGCCCCCTGCCTCCTGCCTCCTGCCTCCTGCCTCCTGNCCTGCCTCCTGCCTCCTGCCTCCTGCCTCCTGCCCCCTGCTTCATGCCCTCTGCCCATTGCTGACGAACTACCCAGCTGCTCTCTATTTTGTCGGCGGCGTGCGCGTGACCTTTTCCACCGGCATCGCCGCGGGCGGCAACCTGGCGTACTGGACCAGCTTCCTCGTCACCATGGTCTTCACGTTCATCACCGCCGCCGTCATGGCCGAGATCTGCTCGTCGCTGCCGCTGTCCGGGTCCATCTACCTGTGGGCGGCCGAGGCCGGCGGGCCGCGCTGGGGCCGGCTCTTCGGCTTCGTCGTGGCCTGGTGGAGCACGACGGCCTGGACGACCTTCTGCGCCAGCAACACCCAGGGCGCCGTGAACTATCTGCTGTCCGAGACCGTCGTCTTCGGCCTGGACTTCCCGTCGGACCCGGGCGACGTCAAGTTCCGGGCCGTGCAGTGGATCTGTACCGAGGTCATGCTGGCCGCCGCCTGCATCTGGTGCATTCTGCCTCGTGAGTCGGCACCCTCCTTTCTGTTTCTGTGCCACCCCTTCTGTGCCACCCCCTCTGTGCCACCCCTTCTGTGCCACCCCTTCTGTGCTGACCCCCCCCCGCCCGCTACTTCAACTGGATCTTCTCGCTGTCCACCTTCTTCATGCTGCTCGACTTCGTGCTCAACATGGTCTGGCTGCCCGTGGCCACGGCACGCACCATCGGCTTCCAGACGGCCCACGACGCCTTCATGAGCACGTACAACGGCACCGGCGCCCCGCCCGCCTGGAATTGGTGCCTGAGCTACCTGGCCACCGCCGGCATCCTGATCGGCTTTGACGCCTCCGGCCACGTCGCCGAGGAGACCAAGAACGCCGCCATCACGGCCGCCCGCGGCATCTTCTGGAGCACCGTTGTCAGCGGCCTGGGCGGCTTCGCCGTCGTCATCCTCTTTCTGTTTTGCGTGTCCGGACCCGACACCTTCTTCTCGTTTGGCGGCGCCCAGCCGTTTGTGCCCCTCTACGCTGTCCTCCTCGGCCGCGGCGGCCACATCGTCATGAACGTCGTCTGCATCATTGCCCTCTGGTTCAACACCGCCATTGCCGTCCTCGCGGCCTCGCGCCTCGTCTTTGCCGTCGCCCGCGACGGCGTCCTGCCCTGCTCCGCCTGGGTCGCCCGCGTCGTCGACGACCAGCCGCGCAACGCCGTCTTGGTCGTCTGGGCCGTTTCGGCCATGGTCACCTGCTCCATCCTGCCGTCCGCCGTCGCCTTCACCTCGCTCGTCTCCATGTCCGGCGTGCCCTCGGCCGCCGCCTACGGGCTGATTGCGTTCAGCCGCCTCGCCCTCACCCCCACCACCTTCCCCAAGCCCGCCTGGAGCCTGGGCCGCCTCAGCAAGCCCTTCCAGGCCATCGCCGTCGTCTACAATGCCTGGGCCGTCGCCGTGCTCTTCTCGCCCTACCAGTTCCCCGTCTCCGCCTCGACGCTCAACTACGCGCCCGTCATGATGGCCATTGTCACCGTCCTTGCCATTGTCACCTGGTACTTCTTCCCGGCCGAGAGCTGGCTGCCGAGCCACAGCATCCAGCACATGCTCGAGGCGACGGAGCGGGCCGAGCACGACGTCGTCAAGACGGAGGAGGCGCCCGACGGGGGGTCGGCCAAGTCCTAGGCAAAAACGGACGGGGAAGACGAACTGAGAAAGAAGAAGGGAAAGGCGTGTAAGCAGTGAGGAGCTGTGTAGCATATCGTACTGTTTCTCATTTATCACTGTAGCGGAGCTCCAGCGAGCGACTATAGGTCGAGCTACTGGAAGGACTTTACGACTTGTTTACGGCCTCCTTTTCGAAAGAAGAAGCGTTTCCCCGTCTTGGGTTCCTCGTTGCTGGTCGAGGCTGTCTGCTTAGAGCTATATCCTTATATCCGTGCACGCCTTGGCAGACGGTGCTAGCGCCTGTGCCAGGCTGGCCTATCAATCGCTGGCTTCGCCTCTTGGCTTCCGAGCCGCCGCCACATTCCGTAATCCGGAATAGCGACTAGCAGCAAAGCACCGAGCGCCGGGACGTCTGCTGGACGGAAGGAGTGCCTTCCCTGCCTGCATCTTACGTCCATCTCCCCTGCTGTGCGCGAGAACGGGGTTCCCGACCGGAAAGAGCAGGCGCGCTTTCCTCCTCTTCGCCGCACCTGCCCAGAAGCAAGTTGCTCTGGCGCATCCCGCTCCTTCCCCCCCCTCGTGTATGCAACAAAGCGACAGCCGCCACCGACAGCCGGCGACCGACAGCCGTTCTCGACAGCCGCCGGCCGTGACGACGGATCTTTGCGCTCGCGCCTCACCCCCCCACCCGTCTTTGTGACCGCCCTTCGTGACCGCCCTTCCGAGCCACCCCATCCCCCCACCCCGCGGCATGGACGCGACAGTCGGCTCCGGGTAATGCATGGAGACTCAATCGCCCGCTGGAGACGGAGCAGCAGCAGCAGCAGCAGCGACGACACCGGCTGCCGGTGCGACGCCGCATGGCGGTGGCTCGCCGCGCACGCCGGCGCCTGAGCAGTGGCCGCACGAGGACACGCTGCTGAGCAGCAGCAACACCAGCAGGCCGCCGGCTGCAAGCGCGACGACGACGACGACGAGCAGTATCTCCGGCACAAAACGCGTGTCGAACACGTGCGTGACCTGCCGCGCGCGGAAAGTGCGCTGTCCGGGACCGAACACGGCATCAACAGCAACAACAACAACGACGGGGACGACAACAACACCGGGGACCCCAAACACAGGGACGGGACGTGGCAGCCCGGCCGGCCGCGGCGATGGCGGCATCTGCTCCAACTGCGAGCGACTCGGGTTCCCGTGCTCGTTCGACGACAGCGTGGCCGTCAGCTTTGACAAGAGCATGTTGATTGGGCTTGAAGACCGGCGCGGCGGCGGTGGCGGCGGCGGTGGCGGTGGCGGTGGCGGTGGCGAGGCGGGCGAGGCCATCGGGCTCTCCTTTTCTCTCTCCCAGGAATCGTCGTCGACACCGGCGGGTGCCAACGCGGGCGGTGCCGGCGGCGGCCCGCAGATTGTGCACTCCATCTCGCGGCGGCGGGCGCGCCAGGCGTGTCAGAACTGCCACGCCCGCAAGGCGCGGTGCTCGGGCGGCGTACCGCAGTGTGACCGGTGCCTGGTACTGGGCGTCGAGTGCGTGTACCGGCCGGGCAAGCGGTCGCGGCTGAGTCCGGTGCTGGCCGGGTCTGTCGTCTGGGCAGATCCTCTAAACGACAACAGCAACAGCAACAGCAACAACAGCAACAGCAACAGCAACAGCAACAACAACAACAACTATACCTTTGAGCGAAGTCGGAGCCTGTCGTCCGACCGTGTCGACGGGACCCAGCCGCCGGCACTGACAGCCGGAGGTCCCCCGCGAGCCGGGCCGGCCGGCGCGCTCGATGCCCTGCCGCGTCCTCGCGGTCTGAGTTCCGCCGCTGGCACCCCCTCGGGCGACGGGCTGCTGGACGGGCTGGCCATGCGCACGTTCGACCAGTTCTTCCGGCACATCCACCACATCCCGACGTTTGCGTTCTTGCACCGGGCGTCGGTGATGCAGCGGTACCGCGCCGGCCTGGTGGACCGGCCGCTGCTGCTGGCGCTCGTGGGCATCGTGTCGCTGATGACGGACCTGGGCGGCGGGCCGGCCACGCGCGAGCTGGGCAAGCAGTGCATTGCCGAGGCCGAGGCGCTGGTGCTGCGGCGGCTGGATCGGCCGTCGACGCTGGGCTTGCAGGCGCTGGTCTTTGTCATCCACCACCGCGTGCTGTCGGGCCGCTTCTCGTCGGCGTTTATGCTGCACGGCGTGGCGTCACGGTTCGCGGCGGCGCTGCGGCTGAACCACGAGAACCCGCGGCTGTGCTTCCTGGCGCGCGAGTCGCGCCGCCGCCTCATGTGGGCGCTGTACATGATCGACTCGAGCATGGCCAACGGCTACGCCGACTTCAGCCTGTGGGCGTACCGGAACGCCGATGGCATGCACATCCAACTGCCCTGCAACGAGCGCAACTTTGAGTTTGACCTGCCCGAGACCACGGAGCCGCTGCAGCCGCCGGGCGCAGCCGGCGCAGCCGGCGCAGCCGGCGCACGGGACGGGGGACCGGAACCGCCGCCGCCGCCCGCGCCACCGCTGCCCGACTCCATTGGCTTCCTGGCTTTGCACGTGCGCATCCGTGCGCTGCGCGGACGCATTCTGCTGTACACGAAGCAGCTGACGGCGATGGCGTCGGTGGACAGCAGCGGCAGCGGCAACGGCGACAGCAGCAGCCGCAGCAGCGGAGAAGCCGCGTGCGTGGCGCCGCCGGCTGACCTGACCGCGACCTTGGCAGCGCTGCCGCAGCGCTGCGAGGCGATCGCGGCGGAGCTCGACAGCTTTGCGGCGCGGCTGCCGGCGAGCTTCCGGTGGTCGGAGGCGAACGCGCGGCTGCGGACGTACTCGCCGCGGCTGTGCGTGTTTCTGATGACGCACGTGTGGTGGGAGCAGTGCCACTGCGAGCTGTACCGCGTGGCGCTGGCCGGGCTGCAGGAGGCCCTGCCGGGGCCGTGGCTGGCGGCGGTGGCGCAGCAGCACCCGGCGTTTGTGCGGCGGTGCCGGCGCCAGGTGTTTGCGCACGCGACGGCCATGGTCGACATGTTCCGCGTGCTGCTGGCGCTGGACAACGGCGTGCCGGTGACGGACCTCGACCTGCCCATCTGCCTGTACCAGTGTGTGCGGCTGCTGTTCTACTTTTGCCAGAACGGCGACGAGGGGGCCGAGCCCGGCCTGCCGGGGGACAAGGACGCGCCGGTGCCGCCGCTGCCGCACCGGACCTTTCTCGAGCTGGCCGACGTGTGCTTCCGCGTGCTGGAGCAGACGATCACGACGCCGGCGACTGTGCACATGGTAAGGAGCGCCTCCCCGAAAAACCGAAGAGAACCAAGACTGACCGCCAGCGAACCAATCTCGAGAAGCTCATCACGCACGGCCTCGGCGCCGACGTGTTCCCCAGCGGCCGCAGCACGCCCGACGTGGCGCACATGGAGGTCGACGACGACGGCATGGTGTCGGGCCTGATGCAGCCGATGGGCAGTGCATCGATGGCTGCGGCACCCCGGCTGTCTGTGCCTGGTGTGCCACGGGGCCGGCCAGTGTCGGCGTCGTTTGCCTCGCCCGCTCTGACGGCGTCGAGTCCGGCCAGCGCTTCTGCAGCGCTGCACCAACAGCAGCAGCAGCAGCAGCGGCAGCAGCGGCAACAACAGCAACAACAGCAACAGCAGCAGGGGCTGGCACAGCCGCTCTATGCCGGACAGCCAGTGGCCCCGACAATGTTGTTCGACATGTACGGCGGGGCGGCGTCCGTGGCCATGGGAGACGCGAGCAGCATCAGCAGCATCAGTGGCGGGGGGGCGCAAACAGCGGCAGCGGGCGCCACGACAGCAGCAGCTGCATCGCCGCCGCAGCCGGGTCCGCCGGGCGCCGCTCTCAATGCGTTTGACCTCGACGTGGAGGGCTTTGAGGACGGCGACCTGGGCGGCTGGTTCTCGGGCGACTGGATGGCGACGGCGGGCAGCGGCGGGTTTGGGGTGTAGGAAGAGGTATATGGATTCGAGGTGCTGGATATTGGATATTTTCCGCGTCTTCTCGTGGGACAGGATGGACGTGGGACCGGATGGACATATGGAGAAATATGGGGGGGGGGGACCCGGAGTAGGATTTGACAGGGTTGACACGACAGGGTTGACAGATAACGCCATTCTCTGGCCTTCTTTGCTCGACTGGGGCCAGTGACAGCCAGCATGCGGGCGCTACGGCGCAGCCGCGGCTTGGCGTGCTTGCTGCCGGAGATGTCGTGATCACCTGAGGTGGCGCTGGCAAGCGCTGTAGCGTGGGTAGCGCTGTGTGTGCCCTGTAAACGACGTGATATCATCATACTGGAAAAGACAACCCGTTTTCGCACCGCAGCAGAGGCGTCTCCTCGTCGGCGCCCCCGTCAGCCGCC
>PCDN01000013.1:130705-146779 GCA_002778105.1 Ceratocystiopsis brevicomis
CAGCAGGGCCCGGCTCGACGCAAGCAGGCGCTCCGGCCACGCGCGCGGCGGCGGCGCCGGTGCGGGCGAACCCGTGTCGCTCATGTTGCGGGCAGTGGTCGCGTCGTCGAGGCGTTTCGGGGCGGTTCTCGGTGCGTCCGGCTTCCGTCTGCTGGAGGGCAAGTCCGTGGTGCTGCGTGGAAGAGAGAGCTCTGCAATTTCCATACAAGTAAGGAGTGGGTGGGTGGGGCCTTATGCAGCATGCTGTGGGGCAAGGCGTGCGGCCTAGGTGGTACAAAGTATCTTACAGATCTTACGGAATCTAGGTAAAAGTTGCAGGAACGTGACCGGAAAAAGCCCGCAAATTCCCGCTTTCGCTCACAATTCTGCGTAGCCATTGGCCAAATCCTAGATACTTCCATTTTCGACTGCTTTATTAGGTACTTGCAAAACAACCATTCCCATTGGTTGCAGCATGCTTAATACAGATAGTTCATTGGCTGCAGCATTTGAGCCAGCACAAGCTACTGTACCTGAGGCCACGCCCCCTATACGAACGACCTGGCGATGCGCCAAGCTGCACATGGAAATTCCTCTGCTCTTCCACTACAGGAATCGATAAAACACCCGGCAGTCGGTGTCCGGATGACACCAAAAAAGGGAGTCGCGGCTGCACAAGGGCTGGGTTTAGAAATGAGCTGTCCGAGCCTCGCCTGGCACGCCGGTTTTGTTCGTTGGCCGTATTCCGCCGTTGCCGTGACCGAGACCACGTACTAACGGAGGATTCGGGGGGGCAAGAAGATAAAACACGGCCTGGTTGGCTTCCTAAACGTACACTCCTACGATAAAACCAATGAGAAAGCGCATAGTTGTTTGTTGACCCGAATTCATGTCCCGAACATCAGCGCCAGTCTACAGGAGTCAAGAGAAACAGTATATAATACATGATACGTCGTGTTGGAAAGCCCACCGGGTGCGAATAACCAATGTGCCCCCCCCTACCGCACACCGGCTACTTCGCCATGTACGACAAGTCTGGCAGCCCTTGCAAGATGACTGCAACAGCGCGGTCAACATCCGCCCCCACCGTGGAAACCGGCTGTTGTTGCGTTCTTGGGGCCGGCGTAGGAAGGGCACTTGACTGGGGCGGTGCGCGAGCCGTTGTCGCCGGCGACGGTGTGCCAGCTGTTGGTGACAGCGCATTTGCCAGTGCTGCCGGCGGCGCCGGGCCCACAGCGGGCGACGAGACCATCTCGCCCCAGTCGTCGCCGTCGTCGTCCTCTACCGCAGGCGGCACCGCAACAACGGGCGAGACCGCCGCCGCCAGAGGCTTGCCGCCGCCGTGCAGGGCCGGCTGCGTCCATTCGGGCGCGGACGACGAATCCGGCGTCGACGCCGGGCTCAGCGACGGAGGCCTTGGGAGGCCCAGGCCAAGGCGCTGCGCCCCGGTAAAGTGCACCGAGTGCCGCGTCGCCGGCCCGGCCGCCGCCGTCATCGTGTTGCTGCCCATCGATACCGGCCGCGCCTTGGGCCGTTTCTTGCGGTACACCGAGTCGAGGGCCAGCGGCGCCGCCGTCGAGTCCCAGCCAAAGAGGTGGCCGCGGCTGCTGGGGCCGATGCCGCCCGCGCTGCTGCTGCCCGCGCTCCCGCTGGCGGCATCCCGCCCGCCGCCGACGCTGCCGCCGCTGCCGCTAAACACCCGCCCGCCGCGCCCGCCGCCCAGCGTCGCCCGCCCGGTGAACGCGTCCTCCTCCACCCAACGCCGCACAATGCGCAGCGTCTCCGGCCGCACCGCCGTCGACGTCGCCCATGTGACCGGCCGGTAGTTGTCGTCGTCGATGTCGGCCCCGTTGCGGCGGCTGCTGCCGGCGCGCGCGACGCGGTACCACACGCGGCGCTCCGAGATGGCCGTGAAGCTGTCCGTCAGGACATGGTCGGGCACGTAGGCGTCGAGCACCGGCACATCCTCGTTGGGCTGCGGTTGCGGCCGCTGGCTGATGCCGCCCGCCCGCAACCCTAGCAGCTGCTCTTCGGCCGCAAAAAGGGCGTCCAGTTCTGCCTGGGGTGGTGTGTACGGCGCCACCGGCCCGTAGTGGTCGAGCAGCTCGGCGATCGACAGGCGCGGCGGCTCAGTGGCGCCGCCTGGCCGGCCACGGTGCACAGGACACGGGGCTTGTGTGGGCACAGACGCCGTGGACGGCGACGGGGCCGGCGCTGTGCGTGCCGCCTCCTCTCCGGCGGCCGCGATCACCTTCTGGTCTTCTGGACGTTGCTCGGGAGTCCTTGGCCGCGCCTCGTCCACCACTGGTCCATCTGGGCTGGGGCCTTCAAAGTCGGCAAAGTCGTCGTCGTCGTCGTCGTCGGCGTCGTCGTCGCCGGTGTCCTTCTCGTCGTTGTTCTCGTCTTTCGTAACCCCACTAGCTATGCGCGATGGTGATGGTGATGGCGATGGCGATGGCGATGGTCGTCGCGACGCAGGCGCGGGCGTGGTCACGGCCAGGCCATCAAAATGCACGACCAGGTCCTGCACCTTGTTCGAGACCTTTCGCTGCAAAGGAAGCCGAGGTTCCAGACTCCTGGGCTCGTCCTTTGCTCCAGTATTCTTGGGGTGTGATGCCCCTGGATGGTCCTCGCCGGCCGACGTAATTGGCGACTCGCCTTCAGCAGCAACATCGGCGTCGTCGCCATCGGTGTCCACACCGCCCACAGTTTCGTGCTCATCATGCTCATCCTGCTCATCGTCCTCTTTGGCGGCATGATCGGCGAGGCTGTCGCCTACAACGGGCGACCGGCTTAATCGCCCTTCCGGCCCCGGAGAGGGCACCCGTGGCCGTTCCCACGTCGACTCTATCGCTTCGTCTCGCCGAGGCTCAACGGATGGCGCTCGCCTTGCTGAAACAGACGTCGCCGGCGACCGGCTCGGCGCCCGGCTCGGCGCCCGGCTCGCCGGCCGGCTCGGCGCCCGCGACGCCGTCGGGCTGGGCCACGCAATGGGGCTGGCGTCGCCGGAGAAAAACGTTGTGTTGTTGTTTCGCGTCTTCGTCGAGGCAAAGGGCGAAAGGCCGTTGTCTAGGTCTCCAGGTGGCGCCGCCGCCCAATCGCCAAAGGCGCTGTCGTCGAAGTCGTCGGTGGCACCACCGAAACCGCGGAAACTACCAACGCCCTCGGCGCTGGTCCCAACACTAGCGCCAGCATCGTCTGCCCATGGCGACGGATCGGCCAGCGACGGCAGCGACAGGAACGGGATGCTGGTCCGGGCCGGCGGCGGCAGCTGGGGCCCGTTTGCAGCATCGGAGGACATCACCGGAAGCGGCGGCAAAGGCGCCGCCGTGGCGCTATGCTCGGCTGCGGCCCATGGTGAACCCCACGGATCGTCCATTGCAGGCAGCGGCGCGCATGGTGAGAGCAATGCAGGACAGGCCAGCACGTCACAGACAGCGCCGGGTCGTGCGCGCGGGCTGCACCGGGAGGGGTCGGGCCGTGTGGCGAAGGGATCCGGAACGCGCGGATCAGGTGGATTCGCATCCAGTGCAGAGCGACAGCGCGTTCGCAGTCTTATCGGATACAATGGGCGCGTTGGACGGCCGTGGGTGTTGCCCCTTTTCCTGGAGAGTGCTGGTCCGATAGAATGCGCAGTAGATGTGGCCAGCGCTAGCCACGTGCTGATTGGCCTAGCGGAGACTTGCAGAACAAAACTGGCGCTGTATTAGTAATGCTGCAAATCTTCCGTTGCCCCCAAGCGCCAGCATCGCCCGCATCGCGACGGCGAGACGACCTGTGTCGCTCATCCAGTTTTCTTGTCCAGCACCCAGCAGACCGATTTTTCCTTCTCCACGCCCTGTCCATACGGACACCGGTGTGCCGAACGCTTGCAGAATGTCGCTTGCGCAGGTCAAATACATTGTCTTGGTGCGTTTGCCTCGACCCCTCAACTCTCTACGCAGACTAACAGTTCAGGTCCTCTCCGGCAAGGGCGGCGTGGGCAAGTCATCCGCCACGACGCAGCTGGCCCTGTCTCTGTCGCTCACCGGCCACTCGGTCGGCGTGCTCGATGTCGACCTGACCGGCCCGTCCATCCCGCGCATGTTCGGCATCGAGCGCGAAAAGGTCACCCAGGCCCCGGGCGGCTGGCTGCCCGTGACGGTGCACGCCGCCGACCCGGACCAGGGCGTCGGCTCGCTGCGCGTCATCAGCCTGGGCTTTCTGCTGCCCCAGCGCGGCGACGCCGTCGTGTGGCGTGGGCCCAAGAAGACGGCCATGGTGCGCCAGTTTCTGAGTGATGTGCATTGGGGCGCCACCGACGTGCTGCTGATCGACACGCCGCCCGGTACGAGCGACGAGCACATTGCGCTGGCCGAGACGCTGCTCCAGACGGCGACGGCGCCAGGCCAGATTGCGGGCGCTGTCGTCGTCACCACGCCGCAGGCTGTCGCCACGGCCGACGTGCGCAAGGAGCTCAACTTTTGCAGCAAGACGGGGCTGCACGTGCTGGGCGTGGTCGAGAATATGGCGGGATTCGTGTGCCCCAACTGCGCCGAGTGCACCGACCTATTCCAGCGAGGCGGCGGCCGCGCCATGGCCGACGACTTTGGCGTGCCGTTTTTGGGGAGCGTGCCACTGGACCCGCAGTTTGTCGAGCTCATCGAGTCGGGTCGGACGCCCGTCTACCCGGCCGGGACCACTGTGGACGGCCAGCCGTTTCTGGGCGGTCCGAATGCCGTCGACAGCGAGGCAGGCCTCGTGCAGAAGTATCGGTCGTGTTCATTAGAGCCCATCTTTCGACGAATCACGGCCAAAGTTTTACAAAAGGCGAGCACAGCTGTACCATAGACGGAAGAAGCGTAAAGACGGGAAAAAAGAAAAAAAAAAAAATGCAATGAAAATGAGTAATGACAAAAAAAACGAGAAATGTGTGTAAGTACGGGGTAAAGATACGTGAAGCAGGAATCCTCCTCCGCACACACTAGGGTCTCACGGCAGGAGCCCCACCAGACTTCCCGTTTTAAGCCGCGATCGCGATGAAGAACGCGCACCGAAGAAATTGTCAAGCCTTTGTTGCCCCACCCCGCCTAAAAAACCAAAAACCTCGTCCTCCCGCACCGCTCCAGTGGGGCTAAGGCGCCTAAAATTTTGTTCGCTCCTGCCGAATTCTTGGTTTTCTCGACGTCTTCGCTTCGCTGCGCCTGCCTTCGCATCGTCATCCCACGCAACCGCCCCCCTCAGGTCCTCTGCCGACAGTGACCTGTCTCTCCTCATTCCACCTTCTCAACCACAGCGCAAAGGGAAACGCACAATCGCAAAAGGCAAATCCTGTCTTTCCCCCTAGTCGTATCCATTACGTCTGCTCCAGTACGCGACAGCAAAACACGGCATCCCGCTTCACCGCCACCCAACTTTTTCCGGCGTCTCCTTTTTCGCACCCGGTTCTATCTCTTCCTCACTCTCCTCTCAACCGCGGCTCCTACATCTATGCCAGATACCGCCCTATAACCCGCCGCCCCCCATTCTATTTTGGTCCCGGCGAACACAGCTCGTCCGGCCAGACCAAGTCTCTGGCTTCTTCCTAGCTTCGACTGCGGCGATCCATGAGCCCCAAGGATCTCCTGCGCTTCCTCTCCAAGCCTGCAAAGTACGGATGCTTTGTCCACCTACTGCTCTCCTTGGCCTCAAACTGATCGTACTGCTCCAGGCCCCGATAACACCCCTTTCGGATCACTCTCGTCCACCTTCCAAAGCTCGCTCCACGCAGCATCCACACCGCGCCCTTCTCTCCTCGCCCTGCCTCGTGTCCAGCACCGAGGAACCGATCGCACGTTTGGCCTAGCCATCTGTGCACAACAGCCCACCACCATTCCTTCCTCTCAGGTCTTCCTGCTCTCCTCCGCCCGCCCTCCATAACGTCCCTCTCCTCGAGACGTTGCCCCCTTCCCCCAGACCTGCATTAGCTGGCGTCCGCCAGCAATCGAGCTCTTCCCACTGTCCTGTGGGCCTACTCTCTCAAACGGACGCCGCACGGTTCGTTTGGGACGAAGTTAGCGCTCCGCGGAAGCTATCTTCACCCGTCTTGTCTTGCCCTCGCACCGAGTTCACGCCTTTGCCCTAGTTGCGCCGCGCCTGAGTGTGCCGACTTGGTCCAACGGATATGGTTGCTCTCGAGGTCCCCCATGGCTGCACTTTCTCGCCGTCTCTTGCCACGCCGCATTTAACCATCAATCACGATGTCGCGGCCGATCTAGACTCGACGAATGCGTTTGAAGGTGAGCGCTTCCTGTGACAAGCGCACCGTTGTTGTGCTCTGGAACTAACCGTCCCTGCAGGCCCCGAGAAGCTTCTCGAGGTCTGGTTCGCCCCGGGCCCCAACGCCCTTGCCCCGTCTGCCAAGGAGCATGGTCTCAAGAGTGTGCCTAGCGATGTCTGGGTCGAAATGCTGGACCTTGTCAACTGCAAGATCCTTTCCGTCATCCACTCTGATACCGTCGACGCCTACCTCCTCTCCGAGTCCAGCATGTTTGTCTTTCCCCACAAGATCATTTTGAAGACCTGCGGCACGACCACTCTGCTCCTCGGCCTCCATCGCTTGCTTCGCATTGCCGCGACCCACGCGGGCCTCCCCTTCCACAATGCGCTGTCCCTCGACGACATCCACGCCGCCGCCACCCCGTACCGCGTGTTTTACAGCCGCAAGAACTTTTTGTTTCCGGACAAGCAGCAAGGCCCGCACCGCAGCTGGAAGCAGGAGGTGAAGTACCTCGATGACATGTTCGACGGTGGCAGCGCCTACATGGTCGGCAAGATGAACGGTGACCACTGGTACCTCTACCTGACGTCGCCCCATGGTAGTGGCATGACGCCGCCGCGCACCCCCGACGACGATACCAGGAGCACCGTCACCGACAGCAGCGGCACCAGCAGCGGCAGCAACGGCAGCCACTCGCTGCGCTACACGAAGTCCAAGATCCCCGCCGGCTTCCTCTCGGGCCCTGCCGTTGCCGATGGTGCCGAGGAGGTGGATGAGACACTTGAGATTCTGATGACGGACCTGGACCCCGTCCATGCCAAGCAGTTCTACCTGTCGCACGCGAGTGCGGTCGCGCGCGACAGCGTTCTTGCCCGGCCCCGGAACGGGGCCTCTGGCCTGTCGCAGAAGGCTCTGAGCCAGCTGTCTGACAGCACGTACAGCATGCTCGACTCGGAGGAGCTCTTTGACGTCGATGATATTGCCAATAGCAGCGGCGGCTCACTGACGCCCATGAGCGACCACATCGACCTTGAGGCCCTGACCACGGAGGGCCACGCCCTGGGCTCTGTCGTCGCCGACAACTGCGGTCTGTCGGACGTGTACCCGGCGTCCATCTATCCGGATGCGCGCATTGATGCGTACATGTTCTCACCGTGCGGCTTCTCGGCCAACGGCGTCATCCCTGCGCCAGCGCCGGCTTCTGCGGCGCCCGGCGAGGATGCGGGCAACGCCAAGCCGTCGGTGCAGGGCATCCACTACTTTACTGTGCACGTCACGCCGGAGCCCAACTGCTCGTTTGCCTCTTTTGAGACAAACGTGCCGGGTGGGCAGAAGGGACGCCAGACGGCCGACATTGTCAAGCATGTGGTCGAGATTTTCCGGCCCGGCCGTTTCAGCATGACGCTCTTCGAAGCCAAGGGCCGTGGTGCCAAGGGTGGCGATATCGGCCAGGGTGCGACCGGGGCCGCGGGCAAGCCTTGCCTCGAGCGCATCCCGGGCTACCGCCGTATCGACCGCATCGTGCACGATTTCGAGGATTACGACCTTGTGTTCCGCTTCTACGAACGCGAAGGCTGGGTGGGCAACGGAGAGGCCCGCGTGGGGGAGCTTTGAGCGTGCACTGTGCGCTGATTTTTACCATTCGTCTGGCTTTCGCCCCTTTTTTTACGCTGCTTGTTTTTATTTTGCTTTTTATGACGCAGGCCATTTGTGTCACAAATGTCACTGCCATGTCCATGGTCTATGCTCTGACCATACTGTTCTGGTGACGGGTACGGACAAGATTGTTCGGTGGAGGCTGTTCCACCGTCCGTATACTGCACTGTTAATTCAAACAAGCAATCCCTTTTCAAGTCCAGGGAGCCATTCCCAGCGTGGATTGTGATGTTCTGAACGCCGCTCTGCCCAGGACCTCTACAGGCGTTGTCATTTGGCGCCCAACTGTGTGAACATGACATCCCGCTCCCAGCATCAGCTATTCACTGTAGTCAAGAAATGTATGGTCCCTCTGACGCCGCCAAAGCAATGGTGGAAAAGAATGCTCGGGCAGCTCTTATGGGACCAGCGAGGCCTTGTAAACAAAACTCCTCGTTCTGCGCGTTGCAGAATCGCAAAAACCCAACCATTGAATGCCGCAGGCTGGACCAAAAGGCAAGACGCCTGGCCCGGTAAGCGGCGGTTGAAAACCAGTTGGGCTGCACTGTCTAATAGAACGCGGTGGTGAGAAAAGAAAAGAAAAAGAGAAAAGGGAGAGGGACAGGTGGGACCAGAAAATTTTCTTAATACTTGTACTCACAGAAAGCAATTTGGCCGCACGTGCACTCCGAAACATTCTTCCGCCTCCGGACAGGGGGGAGGGGAGACAGGCCTGAAGCTCGCAGGCGCACAGTGGGGCGCAAGTGGTTGCGGCCACCATAATGCTTAAGTTGCTCTAGGTTGGAGAAACCCCCCTCTCACCGAATCAACCGCAGACGACACGCAGGCCGACCCGAGCAAGACAACGGACCGTCACGACCAACATCGCACCGGGGCCTCACAGCAGCTCTTGACCGACAAATCGTTGCACCCTACCCGTCGGTGTCTGCCTCCCTCCCTTTGCTGGCCGGGCCGTTCTCGGTGCGGTGTCCTACCTTCTCTCCCTCCGGCGCCCCCTATCTCCCTTACTCTTCTCCCCATCGTCGCAGCTGCTGTTGCGCTTCGACATCATGGCGTCGGCCATTTTCTTCCTGGACCTGAAGGGCAAGGTGTGTGCGGGTGGTGGCTGTGCTTAGCTATGCTGTTTTGGGAGGCATGGAACGCTCTTCGTACTGACACTCACCTAGACCCTGTTGGCCCGCAACTACCGTGGTGACCTACCCATGTCCGCGGTCGAAAAGTTTCCGGTTCTTCTGAGCGAGGCGGAAGAGGAGTCGTCTGCCGTACCACCGTGCTTTTCGCACGAGGGCATCAATGTGCGCGAGACCCTGTGCTTGCCCCCCTCCCCCACTGACTCCCGTTAACGTGCCGGCAGTATTTGTACATCCGCCACAATAACCTCTACCTGCTCGCCCTGACGAAACGCAATACCAATGCGGCGGAGATCCTGCTGTTTCTGCACAAGATTGTCGACGTGTTCACGGAGTACTTCAAGGCGCTGGAAGAGGAGTCGATCCGCGACAACTTTGTGATCATCTACGAGCTGCTGGACGAGATGATGGACTTTGGGTACCCACAGACGACCGAGTCCAAGATCCTGCAGGAATACATTACGCAGGAGTCGCACAAGCTGGAGATTCAGGCGCGGCCGCCGATCGCAGTGACGAACGCGGTGTCGTGGCGGTCGGAGGGCATCCGGTACCGCAAGAACGAAGTGTTCCTGGACGTGGTGGAGTCGCTGAACCTGCTGGTGTCGGCGAGCGGCAACGTGCTGCGGTCGGAGATTCTGGGGGCGATCAAGATGAAGTGCTACCTGTCGGGCATGCCGGAGCTGCGGCTGGGGCTCAACGACAAGGTCATGTTCGAGACGACAGGGCGGACGACGCGCGGCAAGGCGATCGAGATGGAGGACGTCAAGTTCCATCAGTGCGTGCGGCTGTCGCGGTTCGAGAATGACCGCACGATTTCGTTTATCCCACCGGACGGCGAGTTCGAGCTCATGTCGTACCGCCTCAACACGCAGGTCAAGCCGCTGATCTGGGTCGAGTGCGTGGTGGAGTCGCACAGCGGCAGCCGCATCGAGTACATGCTCAAGGCGAAGGCGCAGTTCAAGCGGCGCAGCACGGCCAACAATGTGGAGATCATCGTGCCCGTGCCCGACGACGCCGACTCGCCGCGCTTCCGCACCAACATTGGCACGGTGCACTACGCGCCGGAGCAGAGCGCCATCGTCTGGAAGATTAAGCAGTTTGGCGGCAACAAGGAGTTCCTGATGCGCGCGGAGCTGGGCCTGCCGAGCGTGCGCGGCGACGACGAGCACGGTGGCGGCATGACAGGCGGCTTCGGCGGCAGCATGGGCGGCGTGGGCGCGCCGGGCAAGGGCGCTAAGCGGCCGATCCAGGTCAAGTTTGAGATCCCGTACTTTACGACGAGCGGGATCCAGGTGCGGTATCTGAAGATCACGGAGCCAAAGGTGTGTTTTTTTTTGTCTTTTTCTTTTTCCCACTCCCTTCCTCTGCCGTCGTCGCTAACCCCCCCAGCTTCAATACCCGTCCCTGCCGTGGGTGCGCTACATCACACAGTCGGGCGATATAGCCGTACGACTACCAGACGTGTCGTAGAGCGCGGGCTCGTGTGTGCACGCTGTAGCCCGTTTTGTTTTCTCATTGCGTTCCGGGGTCTTGTCTACCGCTGGCCGTGTGTGTTCTCTTTCTTGCATGGAGCATGGTACATAAGAAATGCTATTACGAGTTTTATTTTGTGCTGCCGTTTCCAGTCGACGCCAGAGCGCAGCCCAAGGGACTTTAGGCAAGCGTACCAAGCAATCTAAGCGTACAGCTGTCGACGTATCGTACTTGGTTGTGTTGACTTTTCTCCCGTGATAATTGTCAATACATCGATGTGGTATCTTACTGAACATTGCTGTCTGGATTTATTTGAAGAAGAGGGGCTGCCAATGAAGCTGTTTCTTGTGGCAGATGGGATTGAATACTTTCCTACAGCTCTTCCCGAAATGCCTTCGCCTTCTCGGGTTTGTTGCCGAACCGGAGGCTCGCTGCACGTTGGCGACCACTGACCAGAGATAACGCCGGGACGCAGCCGTCAGCCCTCGCCACAAACATGTGAAACTGCTGGCAGCGACGTGCCGATCGGGCGAATTAGCGGACAGGCCGAAATCCCGTTACGGGGCGTCGCCATGTGCCGCCTCCACTGCACCGCGCCTTTGTTCTTTGCTGGCAGGCAGAAGGCGTGTGTTTGCACGTGCAAATCGAGCAGTGCGCTGCATTTCCCCCCGACCTTTCGCCCGTCCGCTCTCTCCACCACGCACCCCGTCGTAAGGAGCACCACTGCCCACACTGCCCGGTTTGTTACCCCAACAAATTGATAACCGCCTTCTGCATTCGGCCGACTGTTCGATCCGCCGTCCTTTGTCTTTTGTCCGTTTCCCTTGGCCTCAGACTAACTCGTGCGTTTTCCCTCGCCTTCTCCTTTGAAGCAAAACGCTCTGTTTCCTGCTCCCCCGACCACCCACCCTGTTTTTGCTTTGCAATCTGCGGCCTCGAGGCGGTCTACGGAGTAGCATTGCCTTACCATCCCCCCCCCCCACCGCCTAATGATGCCGGCGATGGATGGCACCGAAGACGCCACGACGCCGTCGGCCGCCGTCGACGCCGACCAACGGCGGCCCTTTGCGTTTGAGTCGAGGCCTGATGCCGACGCCGTACAGGGCCTTGCGTTACCCACACTGCCAGCACCCTCTCTTTCGCAGGCACTCGCCGCATACAACCTACTGGACAGCAGCACCCCTCCAATAGCACAACCACAGCAGGCGCAGCCAGCCCTGGCCGACCTGCCGCCCATCCTCTCGGCCGTTGCCGGCGGCGGTCGTCCGCGCGAGGACACGCTCCCGTCCATTTTGACGGTGACGGGCTCGACCATCTCGTCGACGCCCGGCGACTCGCGCGTGTCGTCGCCGCTGACGGCAGCGACCGAGATGTCGTTCTCGCCCAACATGCAGCCGCTGCAGGCGCCGGCGCCGACGGGCAACCCGTGGCCGAGTCTGAACCCGCTGACGGCGTACTACACGCCAGGCCACGTGCAGCAGCAGACGGAGCCGCCGCCGCTGCAGATGGATGCGGACACGAGCAGCACGACGAGCACGAGCGGGCGGGCGCCGAGCGTCAGCATTGACGACCCGGACGTGCGGCTAGCGGCAGAGGCCTTGGGGGATCTGCGTGCGGGTAGGTTCTCCTTCGTTTTTATGCGCCTCTTTCTTTTCGTGCGGCGGTCCACATCTAACATGGAACAACCAGACTTTGTGTCGTCACCGCCACACCGCACCGCCGGCCATGGCTCGTCGTCGCGGTCATCGTCGGCGTCCAAATCGGAACCGCTGCTGTCGCTGCTGACGACGTCGCACCCGCTGCTGGCCAAGACGATTGAGAATACAACTTCGGCGTACAACAGCGGCAAGAACTTCTCGCCGCGGTTCAAGTCGGGCGCCGAGTACGTGGAGGGTTACCTGACGCCGCTGAGCCACACGCTCGGCTCGGTCAGCCGCGTGACGGGCGTCGAGGGCGGCGTGCGGTGGTTTCTGGGCGGGGGCCGGCGACGACGGCAGCAGCAGCAGGAGCAGCGCCAGCAGCAGTCCATGGACGGCTTCGGCGGCAACACCGGGCTGGCATACTTTGCCAAGCGGCGCAAGGTGGGCCGGCGGGGACGCAGCGTGGGCTCGATCGCGGGGACGCCGGCCGGGACACCGGACATGGCAGCGGTACAGACACCGGACGCATTGGAGCACGGCGGCGCGGACAGCATGGAGGGTGAGGAGCGGCGGCTGTCAATGAGCACGGTGGAGACGTTGCCGGCGTACGACGACCTGCGGTCGCCCGCGTACACGGAGTCGTCTGCGGACGAGGGGGAATGGCCGGACGTGCAGGGCCAGGACCGGGAGGGCGAGCAGTCGTCGTCGCCGCCGTCGCCACCGCCGCGGCCAACGTGGCAACAGCAGCAGCTGTCGGCGGTGGCGCCGGCGGCGTGGCCGTCGCGGCTGATCATGTCGACGTCCGGGCTGAGCATTGCGATGAGCGACGAGAGCCTGCGCAGTCTCAAGTACTGCCTGAACTGGCTGCGGTGGGCCAACGGGCACATGGACAAGGTGATTACGGCGTTGAAGACGGCGGTAGACCAGTACGACGAGGCGCACCCAGAGGGGGAGGACAAGACGGTCGATGGCGAGAAGAGCAGTACAGCCAGCATCGATGGCGACACCACTGCTGCTGCTGCTGCTGCTGCTGCGGCGGCGGCGGCGGCGGCGACGGCGGCGGCGGCGGCGGCAGCGGCGGCAGTCGACCGCACCGAGCTGGCGGCGCGCATCGCAGCACTGCGCGGCGACGTGCTGCAGACGCTCAAGGGCGTGGTGGACACGGTGTCGCAGTACGCGGGCGGGGCGCTGCCGGACAACGCGCGGGTGCTGGTGCGGCGACACCTGACGAGCCTGCCGCAGCGGTTCCGGCTGGCGAGTCTGGAGGTGGGCAGCAACAGCAACGACGAGGAGAGCGAATGCAGCAGTGAGGGAGGAGACCGTGCCGGCAGCTACGACGCCAGCAAGACGACGGCACCGACCGACAAGGAGGTGCGCGAGGGCGCGCAGCGGGTGCTGGTGCTGGCGCGCGAGGGCCTGGACATGATGTCGCAGGTCAGCGGCGTGCTGGACGGGACGATTGTCAGCGCGGAGGAGTGGTGCGAGCGGCTGGGCAAGCGGAAGGCCAGCGGGCAAATGACGCCGCGGGTGGAGGAGAGGCCCGTCGAGGCGGCGGCGGTGCTGGCAACGGCACCGACAACGGCACCGACAACGGCACCGACAACGGCACCGGCAACGGCGATGACGACTGACGGCGATGTCGAGATGCAGTGATATACCAATGCGATCTACAGAATGGACGGATTTTGCTATATGAGGGCTCGAGCGGCAGCATCTACGGCGCTGCCCAGTGTAGCGAATTCCCCCGCAATACCAACTTGTGCTTATTCTGCCTGTTCTGCCTGTTCTGTCTGCTGGGCCTGGCTAGAGTCCCACCAGGCCTGGGATGCCTGGAGTCCATCTGCCGCAGTACATAAATAAGCACGAGTACGCGACACGACAGACGAAGAGGACAGTAGGAAACAAGGACAGCACCAACGCCCAAAACCATGACTGACAGCAAGGACCTCCCGGAGAACAAGCTGCCCGGCTTCGGCTTGCCGCGGCGCGGCGGCTTCACGCAGCCCGGGGCCACCAGATGGAACGATGGCCCGAGCACCAAATGGCACCCTGGCTCGAACCACCAGGTGCTCGACCTGCTGCACCCGTCGCTGTTCCCGGTCGTGTTCGGCCGCACGCGCGTGCTGCGTGCAGTTGGCGGGCCTGGGCGAGGTCGTCGTCGGGGACGCTGACCAAGACGGCCCCGGGCGCCCCGGGCCCGGGCTCGACAGCTTCCAGTGGCTGCCGGCCGACGCGACGTCGGGCTCCGTCACGGCCTTGATCACCAGCTACATCAGCAACCTGCACCCGCGCACGCACAGCGCCCTGTAAGATACGCCGTGCTGGCGCGCTGCGTGGCGGCTGCCGTGCCGGCTGCCGTGCCGCTGTGGGAGGTGTGCCTGACCGACCGGGCCGCCTTCCCGGACGGCGTGCAGGTGATCTTCCAGCTGGCCAACATCCACCTGACGCCGGGGCAGCCGGCCTACGGCGAGAGCACGCTGCACTTCCGCGTATCCGTCGAGAGCGAGGAGCTCACGGCGCTGCCCTCGCAGGACGCCGATTCCAGCCTCGAGGCCTACATGGGCATCCGCAACGACGAGATGGCCGAGCAGGACCTGGGCGCCGTCCACACCCGGCCGGGCCGCCTGCTCGTCTTCCCCAACGTGCTGCAGCACCGCGTGGCGCCCTTCCGGCTGCAGGACCCCTCGCGCCCGGGTCACCGCAAGCTGCTCGCCCTCTTCCTCGTCGAGACGCGCCGCCGCATCCTGTCGTCGGCCGTCGTGCCGACCGCAGCGCCGCGACTGGTTGGGCCGCCCAGGTCGCGCACGCCGTGCCGGCCCTTGGCCACCCACCAGCTGCCGCCCGAGTTGTACGCGCAGACGGTCGCGGCCGTCGACGACTTCCCCATTGACTGGGCCACGGCGCAGCAGAACCGGGTCGAACTCATGGCTGCGCGGCGCCGCGACAAGGACGGCCACGGGCGGTAAGACACAAGAAAGGACATGTTTAGCTTTTGCGGACGGGGGGACGGGGGGGGGGAGCCTAGTTCGCTCTCATTGGCCCATTCATTTCACAACGCACTTTGCCCTAACACGTGATCTCGACGACCCACCGGGGCTGATGTCGTAACACATTTCTGGAGGGGCCGCTTTCTATTGGCTGCGGCACGTATGTTCCCCACCCAAAATTCGGTGCGAAAAAATTCCTAGGGCGACTTTTGCTGGCTTTTCCCCCGTTTCCGCTCCTGCTCTTGCATTTCGACCTTTCCCTTCCACAACCATCGTCGACATCCCACCACCGTCAACATGCCGACCAGATTCTCCAAGACTCGCAAGCACCGCGGCCACGTCAGCGCCGGTAAGGGCCGTGTGGGCAAGCACCGGAAGCATCCCGGTGGTCGTGGTATGGCCGGTGGTCAGGTATGTCGGCAGACGGATGGGATGGACGGGCACCGGAGGAGAGATGAAGAGGGGAAAGGAAAGAGGACCTAATCTAACACCGCCCAGCACCACCACCGTACCAACCTCGACAAGTACCACCCTGGTTACTTTGGTAAGGTCGGCATGCGGCACTTCCACCTGCTGCGCAACCACGACTGGAACCCGACGATCAACGTCGACAAGGTGTGTGAGACATGGGAGCGAGCGAACGAACGATTTTGCAGACGGACGGCTCCGCTAACCCGTTTCTTTTTCCTCCAGATCTGGTCGCTCGTCCCGGAGGAGACCCGTCAACAGTACCTGTCCGGCGAGAAGAAGGACACCGCCCCCGTCATCGACCTGCTGCCGCTCGGCTACTCGAAGCTGCTGGGCAAGGGCCGCCTGCCCGAGATTCCGTTTGTTGTGCGCGCCCGCTACGTCAGCAAGCTGGCGGAGAAGAAGCTGACGGAGGCCGGTGCCGTCATTGAGCTGGTCGCATGAGCGCGGCGAGGAAAACGGGAAAACGGGAAAACGGGGTGGGGGAGGGAGGAACTCGGGGC